>PVHP010010350.1:0-47940 GCA_004024765.1 Zapus hudsonius
TTAAAGATGAGCACAATAGTGTGGTTCCAAGAATCACAAGGTAAGAGTAGTGGTAATGAGAAATATTAGTTGCACAATTAATAATAAAGCAAAAGTATGTTTCAGAATCTGCCATAAACCTGTATCAAAAGGAGTCTCATAGGTCAGTGATGTGCTGGACCTTGAGTTCTGTAGTGCAGCTACAGCAAACATGCTGGCTTATTGGAATTTCCTAACTGCTAAAGTGTGACTACATTATCCAGACCTATGATGATTACTGCCAACTAGTAGAAGTTCCATGTATTTTTACCAGAATCATTCTTTGTTCAAAGTTTGATGTAGAAGATACAAGTCATTTCTTGGCCAATAATTACTATTTCTTTTAAAATCAGCCAGCTTCAGCTGACCTAGGCTCAAGTTCATCCATCTCCTTGAATGCAAAACACAGTACTTGAATTTTAAAAAAGATAGATCCACCTTTGATTAATTTTTCAATATGCTTTTTAAGCTCAATACCCACAGTAAAATGAATATAGTGGGGGCTGGAGACATGGCTCAGAAGTTAATGGTGCTCGCTTGCAAAGCCGCCTGGTCTGGGTTCAATTCCCCAGTACCCATATAAAGCCAGATGCACGTGTGTCTATAGTTCATTTGCAAGAGGCCCTGGTGCACCCATTCTCTCTCAAATGAAAATATTTTTTAATATTTTTATTTATTTTAGAGACACCAAGGCAGAGAGAGACAGGCAGAAAAGAGGAAGTGTGGGTGCTTCAGGGCCTACCTCCATGCGCCACTTTGTGCATATAGGTATACTTGAGTACTGGGGAGTAAAACCCAGGCCGTCAGCCTTGGCAAGAAAGCACGTTTAACCATGGTGCCATCTTCCAAGCCCATAGACTGTAAGGATTAGTATACTGCCCAATGTATTTCATACCAATTTTCTCAGTTCTGATGCTGAATAATGTCATTCCTGGTTGAGGATTTTTCTCTGTTTGTTTCAAGGTAGGATCTCGTTCTATCCCAGGCTGACCTGGAATTCACTATGTAGACTCCAGCTGGCTATCTTAATTCACAATGATGATCCTCTTTCTTCTACCTCTGCCTCCTGAGTACTGGATTTGAAAAGCATGCGCCACCTCCTGGTCATTCCTGGTCATGAGTAAGAATCAGCACTACTGTATTCATCTGCAAATTCCACAATCTCTTCAGGGTGGGACAGGGTGAAGAGCAAATTTGAATTCTTTGTTTGTAAAAAAAAATATTTGCTAGGATTGGCTCCAGCTTTTTTGGGTCCTCCAGTTTAATCTTGAGACTGTGGACTACACAGTTCCTAACATGCTGTACTTTTGTGTGTGGTTTGCTTTTGTTCTTCTGTGAATTCAAAATAATTGTATTGAGCTTGGGCCTCTTTCCCTCGATATTTTGCCTCCCACTAGCTTACCCCAAGAGTTGAAGTCCATACCTCCTAAAAACTAAGGGCCAACCACTATAGCCAACTTGGGGTCACTTCCTACATGGCCAGTCCCCAATCTGTCTCTTCTCATCCTCTTCCACTTCTACCTCAGCAAGGTCCAGTTCTAGCTCCTTGCAATCAAAAATGTCTCTCAACATGGCCAGATGTTCCCTGTGAAGCAGAATCATCAAAGTTCTATTCTGTCTGCTAAAAGTTTTTTGTTGTTGTTGTTGTTGTTGTTGTTTTGGGTTTTTTGTTTGTTTGTTTTTTCGAGGTAGAGTCTCCCTCTAGTCCAGGCTGACCTGGAATTCACTATGTAGTCTCAGGGTAGCCTTGAACTCACAGTAATCCTCCTACCTCTGCCTCCTGAGTGCTGGGATTAAAGGCATGTGCCACTACGCCCGGCGAAAGTTTTTGATAATAAAAAGGCAGTAAATTTTTTTTAATGTTTCTGTGTCTACTGAGATTGTCATGTTTTTCTCCTTTAACCTATAAATACAGTAAATTACACTATAATTTGTAATGTTAACTGTGGTACAATTTAATTAGCATATTAAAATCTGAGAATTGTATAATGCTATACCTTCAGCTTGGAGGCTGATTTCATCTATATTGAATTACAACTTTTATTATTTCTCTAATGTTAAGTAATCTGTTTAAAGGTTTACTCTATAACTCTGAATAGTCAGATGTTACTTATAATTTATGTAGGCATAGACAAATCACAAGTTTTTCGATGATTAACACATTTAAATATTAAATTACTAAAATGACAGATTTTGACAGATGCTTCAATAAATAATATGCCTGCTTTAATTATATAATAAGGGAATATAATATTGACTATAAGTAGTAAGAAAATTGGATATGATTATTCATTCAGTTCTAACTACTTTGACAAACATTATGTACCAATTCCACAGTAAGAATAGTCATGTCATACTAAGTCCAAATGCCTTTTTTCCTAAATCTTAGGCCTCTATGTTCATACTCTGTAGACATAGTATATTTCAGATAGTAACCGTATAGAAAATTTGATCACTCAATAAAAACATTTAAGCATGGTTGTTAACAATTTCAATAAGAGGTAAAATATGTTTTAATCAAAAACAAAATACAACGTTTTTAATCATAAACAAAAAGGTGAATGGGTTCAAGTAACAATTTTAGATAATTTTTATATAAACTATTTTATAGAATTTTACCTAAAGTAATTTTTCTGTTTTTCTTATATCTTATAGTCACGTTCCATATCTAGTTCTCCTGTGATGGTAGCTCAGCCTGTCTATCAGCAACCTTCGTATCATTACCAGGTAGGCATTAAATTACAGTTAGACTCCTAACCTATGGACAGATCCAGTATGCATACCGAAGAAGGACCCCAGTGGGTAGGGGACAGAGAGGAGGGAAACGGGGACACATTCACAAGATTTGCTCATACAGTATATATAACTATTCATAATAAAGACTTTTTAAATTATAGTTAGAATTTCTAGACTGGGCGATTAGCCCAGTGGTAAAGCACTTGCCTTGTGTGCGTGAGCAACTCAGTTTGATCCCCACTAAAACATAAATTTCTTTTCTGATGTTTTCAGTCCTTTTTCAGGTAACTTTCTTTTCTTATGCATTTTACACATTAAAAAGATGTAGCTAAACCTTGATAGTGAGTTTTTCTCTTTTAAAGAACTAAACAGTATTATATAAGATGATGACTTCAGCTGCCTTTCAACAAATGTGATGAGTTGCTTTGTTCTCCTAGTTAAGATTTACTCTAAGAAGCCTTTGGTGGACTCGAAGGACATCCCTGTTATAGAAAGTTCTCTCTAGAATGTATCATTTCCTTCCATTCTCAGTGCCAGAAAAAAAGTCTTTAAAAACAATTATCCGTACTCTTTCCTTCTCTTAAGTACTTTAAGTTCTATCTATAACATATAAAAATCTCTCTAAAGCTAAAATATAATAAATTCCCCAAAGTCAGATACAGTCTTGATATATTCCCACAAGCTGATTTTTGACTCCTTCCCATTTTATAATATATAATACAATATATATTTTAAAAGCAATATATTATGATTTCTTACCTATTATGTGTTACTTTGTTACTGGGTTGTAAGAGCTCTCTATGGAGATAACATTACCTGTCTGTGCACTAGCTTCTCTAAGAAATAAAATAAATAGGAAGAGCTGGAGAGCAACCACCATCTGAGGTGAATGACGGTGGAAAAGCATTGACGTTTCAGTAACAAACATAACTATACTTAAGAAAATAGAAAACTTTGGAAAGCAGAACAGAGAAAGAAAATGTCACCTATATCAGGTGGAGGACCCAGCTTGGAGTACAGAATGAATGTAGCCATAGAGAATGGAGATAGATCAAGATGAAAGAAAAAGAGAAATCATCAGAAAATATGTGTTATAGTTTCAATTGTGAACAAATAAAATACTTAGAATAAAAGAAAAAAACAAACATTTAGAAAGTGGAGCAGGGAGAAGGAAGTGCCCTGCAGCAGTAATGGTATAAATAGAAGTTCTGTGGCAGAAGGAAAAGATGGAAACCAAGAAAGAAAGTAACAAACTTAGAAAATACACTTAAAACCAGAATCAATGAGGAACAGATTTGCAGTCTGGCCACACAAGAGAAAGCATAGCATATAGGCTGCTAGAGGAGAAAAGTCATCAACAGTCTTCCCCAGCAGTAGAACCTGCAAGCTCCACAAGTGACCATCCAGGCAGGATGTGTTCACGGGCAATGGCGGCATGACTAGTGTAAGGGTAACCAACTGCTCTCTGATTACATTTGAGGCCTGCTCCTCAGGATGGAACCAATGCCTGGTACTGAAAACCTAGTTAAAAGCCTATGGGCTGGGGAGGTCATAGGCCCTAGATAGGAACCTACTACTGTTGTTTGGCTAAGTAGATATTTTGTGTGCCTATCAAATTGTCGGGTTCAGTGAAAGACTACGTCTCAAGGAACCATGTGGATGAGCAATAGAAAAGACACCCAACATTCTCCTCTGGCCATACCTACCCACTCACCACACATGCTACACACAAAGTAATTACGAACAAGAATATGGGAATCTGTAATATGGAACACTATCATCCAATGACATGACATCACTGTGACTGTGGTAATCTGCACAAGATCCACAAAATACTGGGCGCATCAATATTCTGTCATGAATAGACTGAATCAAATAAAAGACAATATGAGGGCTGGTATACAAGGTATAACATTTACACAGTAATAAAAAGTAAGTACAAGGCTGGAGAGATGGCTCAGTGTTTGATTACCCAGTACCCATGTAAACCAGATGCACAAGGGGCACATTCATCTGGAGTTCATTTGGGCAGCTAGAGACCCCAGTGTACCCATTCATATGTTGGCTCTCTCTCTTTTCTCTTTCCTCTTTTTCTCTCTCTCTCCCTCTTCCTCTCCTTCTGTGTGTGTATGTGTGTCTGCTTGCAAATAAGTTTTTTTAAAAATTCCCTTCAAGAAGATTTGATGCCCCCTCAACCCCACCACCCCTGTGTTCCCAGAAAAAAAATAAGTACAAACAAAACATCTAGGACACCTTTAAAAGACCAGAATTACAAATTATGGCTAAAGAAGTAGGAAAGGTACAAGTTAAATACGTAGAAAACATATTCAGTAAAATAATAGAACATTTCCCAAATCTGGGCAAATAGATTATTATCCAGGTACAAGAGACATTTGGAATACCAAAAAAAAGACCAGAAAAGAACTTCATTTCATATTATAGTTAAAACATTGGTATACAAAACACAGAACGAACATTGAAACCTTCAAGGGAGAAGGGCCAAGTCACAATTTCTTGCAGTTACCTTCTCATTGCTGGGATAGAACACCTGACAAGAAGCAATTTATGGAAGGAAATGGTTTGGGATTACATTCTCAAGGGGAAGTTTCTTCATGGCATGGAAAGCATAGCAGGAGCAGTAAGCTATCTACTATCATAAGTCAGAAGCAGGAGAGGAAGCAGCAAGAGTTAGTTGAACATTCAGTCCGCCTGAACTTAATAAACCTGTCTCCAGTGACACACCTCCAGCAAGGCTCCACCTCCCAAAGACTTTTCCAAATTTTTAGCAGCTTTGGACCAAGTAGAAAGCTTAATCACAAACACATAAGGCTATGAGGGACAATTTATATTCAAACCACCACACAAGTAAGGGCAAACCCATCAGAATAACAGCAGAAACTCTAAAATTCAATAGGGCATAGATCAATATGCCTCAAGCCCTAAAAGATAATATTACCAACCTAGATTAGTGTATACAACAGTGCTATCCTTCATAATTTAGAAATAAAATCCTTCTGTGATAAACACAAACCAATGGAATTTGTGGCCATTAATCATTGCTGTAGAAGATACTTAAGGATCCTATACAGAAAAAAAAAAAGAGAGAGGCCACTACCATGAGAACACAGAAAAGTATAAATCGCATCAGAAGAGTAGATACGCAAATAAGAATAAGGAAAAGTTAAACATTTAAAAATGACAGTACTTAATATATCTCAATAACTGATTTCTCAATTTTTTGGTTAAGTCTTGGGTGGATAAAAAATACTGGTATTTGTGTTTGTTTCCTACAAGAAGTGTGCCTCAGTAACACAGACAAGAACAGCCCAACAAGGATAATGATATACTAAGCAAATGAAATTCATCCAGTAGCAGGAGTAGCCATGCTCACAACTGACAAAGTAGACTTCAAGCCAAACCTAGTCCAAAAAAGAAAACACTTCATACTGGAAAAGGAAACAATAAGGGGGATAAAAGAATTGTAAACAGGGTGGAGAGATGGCAGCAGTTAAGGCACTTAGCCTGCAAAGCCTAATGACCCAGGTTCAATTCTCCAGTACCCACATAAAGCCAGATGCACAAAGTGGTGCATGCACCTGGAGTTTGTTTGCAGAAGCTGGAGCCCCCTGTGCACCCATTTTGTCTATCTCTGCTTGCAAATATATATTTTTAAAGAATTAAAAACATACATACTGAATATTAGCACACCCAATTTTATATAAGTAATCACTCCTGGAAATATAGGCACAGTTACAGCTCAGTAATAATAGTGATGACTTTAACAAGAATCAGCAATCAACATGTCACCCAAACCAAAAAATATTTCAGCCCAGAGGAAATACTACTACTACCCTTCTCTTCCCTTCTTCCTGTCCCCTTTCCGTGATGCTTGCTCCCTGAGCCTTGGAGGATGTGATACTGAAGTCTAGTTACTGTATTCCATTTGTGACTACTAGACATGAGATCACTGTGCCACAGCAAGTCACTTGTACCCAGCAGCTTGACTGGTTAAGTCTCCTCAGTAACCACAGCCCATTGCTAAAATACACTGAAAGCAGCAGGAAACTGTGGACAGCAATTCCACAGATACATCATACCCATTTAACTAACAGAAGAAATAGCAATAGACTCCCCGGGTGGGGCATATAACCAACACAGCCGTGGGTTTTTGTCCTGGCTTGTATATTACCATAGTTTTCTCCTGTGGACTTGGCTTTCAGTTGATTGCACACATAACAAGTGTGCCCATATTGCATCTGCAGGGACATCTTACATCTAACTAAAACTAGATCTCTGTTTCTTACCCTGTATAAAAATCAACTCATTATGGATCTCAGACCTTAATGCCATACCTGAAACTTTGAAACTGCTAGAAGAAAACATTTCACACTTAAAGACATAGACAATGACTTTGGGAATAGAAGTCCAGTGGTTCAGGAAATAATAGCAAGACCTAACAGATGGAAACGTATCATACTAAAAGGCTTCTTCACTGCCAAAGAAACAATCAGCCAAGAGAAAGCCTGCTGAGTAGAAAACCATTGCCAGTTCTTTCTCAACAGGAGATGAATATCTAGAATATAATAAACAAAAAAGCAAGCAACCTGATCAACAAGTGAACCTTGGAAATATTTTTCAAGTGAAAAAGTACAAATTACCAATAAATAAATGAAGAAATGTTCAGTCTTAGCTATCAAGGAAATACAAATCACAACTACATTGAGATTCCCCCTCTGATAAGAATGTCTATTGTGAAACAAACAGCAATAAATGGTGGCAAGGTTCCATTTGCTGGTAGAATGTAAATGAGTATGGCCAATATGGAAATCAGTATGGAACTTCCTCAAGAAACAATAAAATAGACCTAACATGACCCAGTTGTACCACTACCAGGTGTATATCCAAAGGAATCCAAGTGAACTACAGAGATACCTGCTCATCTGTGTTTATAGCTGCCAAATCCATACAATTGATGAGGCTAGATGCCCATATACAGGTGAATGGGCAAAGAAAATATGATTAATGTGACCTCACAGTGACTTGTAATTGCCTGCACAACATTAGGCCCATCCACATTCTCTCCTGAAGGTGGAGGAGGGTTTAAGGTCTCCATCTCTCCTTAAGGAGTTACTGCCAGTGAGTGGTGGTTGGAAGAGTGGGAGACGTTTTCTTCAAGGGTGTTATCACTGGTAAGTTGCACAGGTTCTGGTAGATCATCCCCACCCATGCTCATGCAAGCAATCCTAATTAAATTCAGTGGGACATATACACTCAGAGGAAAAAAGGCATCACAGGAGGAGAGGACTAGTTGAGAAGTGGGAAGAAGGGATTCAGTAGAAGGGTGATAGGGAGGAGGGACAAGAGAAAGTAATAGGGGATTATGTTCAAATTACATTGTGTGACTATGTGTGTATGTATAGAAAATTGAAAATATACGAAAATATGGTATATATCCAAAATGGACTTATACTGAGCCATAAAGAATGAAATTCATTATTTGCAGGAAGATGGATGGAACCAGAGATCATTGTGTCAATGAAATAAAGCAGTCTCAAAAAAGCAAATATTACATATTTAATATCATATGTGAAAACTGGGGGTTGAGAGCAAACTTGAAGCCAAAAAGAGAACTAGCAATGGGGAAGGGGAAAGAGAAACAAGCTGAGAGGAGTAGTAAAAAGAATAATGGGGTGAATAGAAGAAAAATGCATCATATACTATGGAAATGTTACATTGAGATATCTTATTTGTGTAATTAATATATAGGTAAGAATCCTCTCTATGAAGAAACTGACGGGATCTTAAGTGCCATCTTATCCCAATAGACTGTTGCAGGTTATTGCTCAGACTGGAAGGAGGGCTATAGCAAATCCATGTAAAGCCAACTCTAGAAAATAGCCTCTTTTTCTCTAGCTGTATGAGTTTTCTCATTTCCATGATGAAATACCTGACAAAAGCAACTTAAGGGAGGAAAGGTTCATTTTGGCTTACAGTTTGAGAGGATCCATTTCACTGTGATGGGAAAGGCATGGTGGCAGGAGCATAACACAGGTGATCACATTGCATCCACAGGAAGCAAAGGGAATGCTCTGCTTACTTTCTCCTCTTACTCACTCTGGGACCCCAGCCCATGAGATGGTGCCTCCCACATTCAGAGTTGGTCTTTTCTGCTTAGTTAAACATTTCTGGAATTACCCTCACAGATACACCCCAAAGGTATGTTTCCATGGTGATTCTAAATCTATAAAAAATGAACTGCTTACTATTGGAAAAATTTCTGTATCAAGTTTATTGTCCAGTTGGGAGGAACAGCCCTGAAATTATAGAAATTAACCCTTCGGGTTATTTGCTTAAGAGTGGGTTAGCTGCTTGTTAATAGTGGAGCCTGAGGGAAAGAACTAACCCCTGAAGTTACTGGGAGTGGGCTGATGTGTCTAATAGCAGAGCATGGGAGAAGAGAAAAAAACTAACCCTTAGAGTCATTTAAGCTAAGGACGAACCTGCGGCATCAGCTGTGCTCACATTCTGCAGCTGCAGTTTAGCAGTGTTTTTATTAAACACTCATGTGAACATTGAACATTGCATGGACAAAGGGTAAAGAACTTCTGACTGGATAATCCTTAAACATTTGTTGAAGGGATTTGGGGGTATGACCTGTTGGGACTCTGCAGATCCAAGACACACACACACACACACACACACACTCCACTCACAAATGCAATCATGCTAAGCCCACCAGTTGTCTTCAGCAGATCTATGGCAGTTTGTTACTGTCTTCGGTGCTGTGGTCAGCACTTCTCACACATACACACTTGTTCTGTGTCAGAGTCTAACCAGGCCACCAGGGAAATTGGGCAAAGAATATAGTTTAAGATTAGTCAACATGTCTTGAACATTTCTTGTCAGTATTGCTCATCTGTGATGTTCAGGGCAGAGGAAACCTAGTCACATTGTGTCAAGCGGGTGGATTACATGGCTGTAAGATTCACTTCAGGGCAAGTTACAAGTCAGGAATTTAGAAAAAGCATGTCTCTTTTTTTTTAAGTTTTATCATTTTTAGCTTTTACATTTAGATCTCTGATCCATTCTGAGTTAACTTCTGCATGTGGTTTGAGGGTTCAACTTCACTCTTTTGTATGGAAATGTTCAGTTTTATACTTTGTAGCCTGAGTGGTCTGTCATTTTTCATTTTAGGCCTCAGCACAGTGTCTACCAGGACAGTGGCAGTGGGGTGTACCCCAGGTAAATACTAACTTTCAGCATCTAATCTAAAAATCTTTCTTTCACTGTATTCATGTGAAGACTCTAAAACCTAATGTCAGAAAAATTAGGCTAAATACTTTCCTCTTAGATATTAACTGTGATCCGTTTGATCATTACATTCTTATTTCATTTTTAAATGAATATAATTATACTGTACTATTGAAAGTTCTCTTCCATGATTTTTGTAAATATCAAATGAGATTATATAATTTGGAAAACAGTTTGACTTGTGTTCCTATATAAGTACAAGTTGGGTATCTCTTACCTGAAGTGCTTTATAAAATTTTTTAGATTTTGGAATTTGGAGGATTTTGGAATATTTGCATAGGCTTTACTAGTCAAACACCTGAACTAAAATTCTAGTACTCCAAAACTTGAAACTTCAGAGACAGTCAGCCTCTGTTCTATATTCTGTTTTCAAACTTTTTCTAATAGCATACAACCTAAAATGTTATTCTGGAGCCTAGGGAGATGGCTCAGCCATTAAAGGTGCAAAGCCTGCTGGCCCAAGTTCAATTCCCATAACCCATATAAAGTCATATGCAAAAGTGGTGCATACATCTGGAATTCATTAGCACTAGCAATAGGCTCTGGGGCATGCATGTGCAAACATACTTAATTAAGGCTATTTTTAAATGTTACTTGGTAGTGTTTTCCTGGTTCTGTGAAAAGTTGCAAAGCTGAGAATAGATACATGTGCCAATTTGAATGTTGTAGTTCATAATATTACAACCTTTAATGGCAGTGTATCTGCATTCTTATATGAATGTATTTGTTGAATTATGAGGCATTAAGAATTTTAGTACTTAGCTGTGATAAATTTCTTTATTCCTATACAACTGAACCAAAAAGTGTTCTAGAAAAATAAAGAGAAAAAAATCTACATGGTTGAAATTTATAACAACCAGAGTTACTACTCTGTTGCTGAAATGATTCTATGCTATCCCTAAAATTTCAGAAAAATACAAAATGTATTTCTTTCATCTGTTGGGTAAGTCAGTTTAACATAAACAGTTATAGCTGAATGAGAAGTATTATTTTATTTTAGTCTCCTGCCTCTTCTACTCCATTCTTATATCTGCAACCTTCGGAGGTTATTTACCAGCCAGTAGAAATTGCACAAGATGGTGGATGTGTTCCTCCTCCACTGTCACTGATGGAAGCTTCAGTTCCAGAGGTATATATTCATCTCTTTATTATTTCAATACTGGGCATTGAATTCAGGGTCTTGAACATTCTAGACAAATATACCTGAGCTATATGCCCAGAACATAATTGGTCTATAATTACCTCTTACTAACATTTATGTTCTTTTATTGGTTCAAGACTATCATTAAAATTTTCATCTTATATTTTTTTAGATTTATTTGTATCTCTTCCCCATTTTATGTCTAAAATGCTTCATCTTAGAATTCTTCATTAACTAGTTCTGAGTCACTCCCTAAATCTCCTTGAAAGTTGTGTGCTATCAAATATTGTTATCGTCCCATTTCTTATCACTCTGTGTTATTGCTAATAATTCTGTCAGTTTAAAGGAACTAATCCATAAACAGTGAAAAACTCAAAATTTTTCCTTTAAAAATACAAATAGAGGGGCTGGAGAAAGATTGTTCAGTGGTTAAGGTGCTTGCCTGCAAAGCCTAACAACCTGAGTTCAATTCCCCAGTGCCCAAGTAAAGCCAGTTGCACAAAGTAGTGCATACATCTGGAGTTTGTTTGCAGTGCCTAGAGGCCCTGGTGCACCCATTCTTAATTCTCTTAGCTCCCCCCTGGAAATGAACAAATACAATATTTTAAATATATATATATATGTATACATACATACATACACACACAGAGAGAGAGAGAGTTTAGAACTACAGATTATAAGTATTCATTGTCTTTACATCCTTGATCACCATTAGCCTCATATCATGTAACATGGTATATTTTAAATCAATGCTGTGATAGATGAGAAATTAGTTTCATTGGGGCTGGAGAAATGATTCAGTGGTTAAGGTGCTTGCCTGCAAAACTTAACGACATGAGTTTGATTCCCCAGTGCCCACTTAAAGCCAGATACACAAAGTGACACATGCATCTGGAGACTTTTTTTAATACTTTTTTCATTTTCAAGGAGAGAGAGAGAGAGAGAGAGAACACCAGGGCCACCACCTTGTGGGTCTGGCTTATGTGGGCTCTGGGGAATTGAACCGGGGGCCTTAGGCACTGGAGACTTAATCACCAAGCCATCTCTCCAGTCCGACACATGCATCTGGAATTTGTTTGCAGTGGCTAGAGGCCCTAGTGCACCCATTCTCTCTTCTCTCCCTCTCTCTGCTTGCAAATAAATTTTATTTTCATATTAAAGTTTATAACATTTTAATAAGCCTACCTGAAGTAGTAAGTTTCATTATGGCTTTTTCATTTGTTTTTGTTGATCCTTATCTCCAGCTCTTTTCTCCCATCTCCTAGCCACTTCCTTAAACCTAGCCATCACCAATAGTTCCTGCCCTGCTTTCATGCTTTTACCAGTTTTGAAAGTGACAGAGCCCCTCTGGTCTCTAGATGACATAAGCTTAGGGGTTAGAGCTCCAGACACTGAAAAGTCAATCTAAGATGGCCATGGTAGCCCACACCATTAACCCCAGCACTCTGGAGTCTTCAGAGGTAGAAGGATGGATCACTATGAGTTTGAGGCCAGCCTGGGACTACATAGTTCACTCCAGGTCAGCCTGGCCTAGAATGAGACCCTACCTTGAAAAACAAAGTTATTCTAATTCTCCAAGCCAGTGGCTCTCAAGCTCTTGTCTTAGAACTCACAAAAAACTAGCAAGTGAAGACACACAGTTAAGTTACAGTTTCTCTTAAGGAAGTACAACAGAAAGCAAAACAGAAAAGCTTCTGAGCTAGGACAGATCCCAAGTAAGTAGTCCATATGGCAACTTGAATTGAGTTTTCATATAATTTTGGAGGTGTAAATTAGACGGATATCCAGTTTGGATGAGCCAAGTCCAAATGTATATGGTGGACCTTGATTGGTTGGTGGGTCAGGGAGGAGAGCACAGACTCAGAGCCCACTACAGGTAGGAATGGGAAGAATCCCTCAAAATATAAAGGATGAAGAACCAAAAAGTTGTTCCTTCTTGCCATCTTGAATCAAACTGGAGTTTCCTTCTAGTCTCACCAGGACAGGTTTTTGGTCTTGATTTTTGGGGGTTGGTTGTTTGTTTTGGACCTGTGTCTCTAACTACCTGAAAAAGCCTGCCTTGCACATAATCTCTGTCAATGTCACATTGTGTTCTGTTCCTTTCTCCCCTTCTTCAAAACCTCTGTGTTCCCATCTCATGGTCCCCTTTCTAATTTCATGATTTATACCCATACTTATTCCCATACAAATTCACATACATAAAACTTTAAAAACTAAAACTAAGATCCACATAGCAGAGAATATATAATACTTATCTTAGTCTTTTTACCCCAATATAATAGACATATCCACTCATTTTCTGCAAATTCCATGATTTACATTTTCTTTATTCACCTGTTGATACTGAGTCTGTTTCATTGCTATTTGTTATGTGAAACATTTTCCTGTCTGTTGTGTAATAAAAGGTATGGTACATTGTAAATGATGAATATTTTTATTAATAAATGACAGTGATACCTCTGTCTGTCTCCCCCACCCACCTCTTTATTGTAACAGCCTTATTCTGACCATGGAGTTCAAGCAACTTATCATCAAGTCTATGCTTCAAGTGCCATTGCTATGCCTGCACCTGTGATGCAGCCTGAACCAATTAAAGTAAGGAGTTTATTTTGATTTTTTTCTGTTTTTCTTCCATTATAGTTTAAGTTTTTCAAATTTCTCTTTAGAAAGGGGAAACTGGGTATTTTTATGCCTTTTGTAATCAAAGGTACAGAATTCTTTCATGAAGAGGAAATTCTAAATTAATTTTAATTCCTATTAACTAGTTTAGAAAAAGCTATAAATCACACATGGTTAAAACTTTGCTTTATTGTGGTAAAATATAACCAAAGTTCACCATCCTATTTTAATTGTCTAATTAGTGTCATTAATTATATTAACAATGCTGTGTAAATCATTACCACTATTTCTAGACTTTTCTGTCACCCCAAGTAGAAACTGTTCTCATCAAGAAATAAATCCTTCTCTTTTCTTCTCTTATTAGTGCCTGGTAATCTTTATTCTACTGTCTATTGCAAATTTTCCTATTCTAGATATTCTACATAGTATTATCTAGGTCAGCCATACATAAAATTTGTGGGACAAAAAATAGTTATCTAGTTAGATCCATGTGTATATATGCTCATTATATTTTGGGCTTCTGCTGTGTAGCAGGGAACTGATTCCCTTATGACTGAGTCTCTTGATGAGTTATAGTATCATAGCTAGTGATTGATTAACTGTTTGGAAGGTGATAAAAATTTCTGTATACATTTTAGCTTTGGTAAGATAAGAAGGCACACTCTTTGCGATAAAATGGTGGAGGATTGGCTATTTCATATGCATATTTATGTTTCTGGTCCATCCTCTATTGACCTCAATACCAAGACATTCTATATTAAAGACTTCCCCAGAGGAGGAACAAAAAAAAGTACTGGGGAGAGGTTATGATCAAAATACATGCATAGACATCCCATGGAGGAGGTTATCCAGTGGAGGGGGGAGGGGAGGGCAGTGGGGAATTGGGGATAACAACTCATTGTTTGCCCACTAAATGTTGTAACTCATTATGGACAATAAATTAAAAAAAAATACATGCATAAAAGTTGTCAAAAGTTATTAAAGGTTTGCCCACTAAATAATGTAACTCATTATGGACAATAAATATATTTTTTAAAAAGTTATTAAAAATAAAAATAACACGCTTCCCCGCTCCTTTGTGTCCTCTAGCCCCATCACTCCCTGCACATCTCACTACCTTTACCACTGTACTATAAATGCAGAATTAAAACCATAATTTGGGGGCTGTGAATATTAGTCAGTGGTGGAACACCTGCCTCACATGAAGGAAGCCCTAGACTCAGTTCACAGCCCCACGGAAATGCGCACACATACACAATTTTGGCCTGTTGTCAAAACCTAGAGTGTTTTTAAGAGACTTTACTTTTAGCACTGTTAGAAATCTAACATGGGCTTCCTCTTATGCTGACTTTTATTTTCAAGTACTGATACATATATATGTATGTGTGTACATATATAAAGAGGAGTTATCACAGATAATTGAAACTGTAGGTTGCATAATTCAAAGAGAATGGTGATAATGGTAGGAGAAATTTTCAGAGAATGCTACTGTTGTGCATTCCAAAATCAGGTTTAGGATATGGCTCAGCAGTTAGCTTTGCAAAGCCTGAAAGCCAAGATTCAATTCTCCAGTACCTTGGTACTTGATGGTACATGCACCTTTAGTTTATTTACAACAGCAAGAGGCCCTAGTGCACCCCTACTTCCCCCACCCTTGCAAATGTGTATGCGGAATAAAATGTATATTTTTAAATAAATCGATTTAACATTTTTAAGTCAAAACTGGAACACTGGGCTATTAGAAGTTTCATACTTATTTTTCTGTCTCAAAAAAATGGATTTTTCTATGCATTTTATACCCAATTTTGAGGGGCAATTCTAGTCCTTGATCCCAGAGTCTCATACATCCTGGCAGTTGATCTACTATTGAGGTACTATACTCAATTTTTCAAGGTGGAGTGCTCTATATACCTATAACTAATATTTTTCCTTAAGTGCTATAGTGTGTCAATAGTAAACTGCCCGCTCAAGGACAGAAATCCCAAAGACACCTCCATAGTTGTATAGAACTGTATATTTTACTGTATGGCAAATGGTTCACTCTTGTTTGTAGTACATTCATATTATGAATATGGATATCTTTATGCACAAATGTTTTATCATTAGAAATATATAAGACATATTAGACCATTTTTTAAACATTAATGAAGGACATTTGAAATATTAGCCATTTTTTCCGATGCATATTTTCCATGGTATCAAAAACCTTGAGGTCAAAACTAATGGGAAGGTTGACTAATGAACACTATAGTTAAATAATCAAAATCCTGGCATTCTCTTGCACAGTAGGGTGACTATGGGTCATGATAAGTTACTGTACATACTTCACCTGACTTGATCACTACACAGTATATACATGTACTTAAATAGCACATAATACCCCAGTAATCTGTGTATTTTTACATTTTATATATGAAAATAAGTTTAATTAATATTTTGAAGAAGATATTTAGCCCTTAACTCTTTTAATAGTTATAATTCTATGAATATTAATTTTGGCATATCCCAAAGAAAAACTCTAAGATGTTAAAACTATCTTGAAGCAACAAATGTAAACAGTAAAGTATTAAAATAGAGGTCATGCTGGGCATGGCCTAGCACTTGGGAGGCAGATGTAGAGGATCTCTGTGAGTTTGATGCCAGATTGGGACTAGAGTGCATTCCAGGTCAGCCTGGACTAGAGTAAGACCCTCAAAATATATTTTAAAAAAATAAAAATAGGGATCTTAAATAAAGATCCCATTTTCAAAAAACTATACTGACTATAAACCACAGGCTTTCCACTCTCATCAAAACATATACAAAGCAAATACAAAGCAACCAATGTAGTGGCTACTGAGTTTCCTTAGGGCTGTTGGATTCCCTAGTCCAGTGGTCACATTGTAGAAAGAGTACAGTTTTTTTTAAATATTTTATTTATTCATTTTCAAGCAGAGAGAGAGAGAGAGAGAGAGAGAGAGAGAGAGAGAGAGCCCACCAGGGCTTATGTGGGTCCTGGGGAATTGAACCTAGGGCCTTAGGCACTGGAGGCAAGTGCCTTAACCGCTGAGCCATCTCTCCAGCCCGAAAGAGTACAGTTTTAAAGACAATAAAAGCCATATGATGTCAAAATTATCCCACTGAAATAGACTATGGAAAAAACTAAAGGAAAATAATTGTGTAAAAATGTATGTGTGAACCATTGTCCTTTTAATACATATCAAATTCCAAGGTACAAAGTTATGGAGAATTATAAAGTGTTTCTGTATTTTCATATCAATATATGTGTCCAATAAAATTGTTATTATAAGAACTCAGGAGCTGGAAAGATGGCTCAAAGGCTTTTCAGGCAAGTGCTTTAACCAAACGACCTGTGTTCAATTCTCCAGTACCCACATAAAGCCAGATGCACAGTGGCACATGAATCTGGAGGTTGTTTGCAGAGACTGGAGGCCCAGATGTGCCCATTCTCTATTTCTCTGTCTCTCTCCTATCTCTGCTTAGAATAAATATTTTTTAAAAGTACAAGGGGAGGGTGAGAGGAAATATAAGAGTATAACCCAGTGGGAATATGACCAGCATGTAGTATGTTCATACTATCAAAGTCTCAATTTAAATAAAAAAAGAACTCAAGGGAAATTATAATTTGAGTTTACCTTTTGGTTAAATATATTTTTTATTTAACACCTATACATAATACCTATCCATATGAATAGTAAAGATAATGCAGAACCACTTACCAGGCTATGAGAAATTTCTTCTAACTGAAGCGCTGATCAATGAAAAGCACAACTGGTAGCCTGGATATATCTTACTCTTTGGAAAGAGTAGGATTCAAAATTAAATCAGAACCTGAACTGCTACCACTGGTTACCTCTGGCTCAGAGACCTGTAACATGCCAACTCCCTGCAATAATATCCTACTACCTCTTCTTCCTAACCATTTCTTTCAGTATTATTGTTGCTCTTCAAATCAATTTAAAGAGTAAAATTTCCTTGTCTTCAGCAAGACCTAAGCATAGAGGAGGACTAGGATAAAGCATTGTGTTTGGAGGGCAGAGACAGGAAAACCTGTTGTTTGAAGCTTCCTGCACAAAAGGGTAAACATTTTTATGTGCTGCCCATATTGATACAACCAGTAGCCTTCAGTTCTCTAGAATAATTTTTTATTTGTGGAACTGGGCAGTAGGGAAAAAAATCACCCAGTAAGACACTAGAAATTGCATAGGTTTTATGCAAATAAAGCTT
Organism: Zapus hudsonius; assembly: GCA_004024765.1. Lineage (NCBI taxonomy): Eukaryota > Metazoa > Chordata > Mammalia > Rodentia > Dipodidae > Zapus > Zapus hudsonius. The sequence goes on from PVHP010010350.1 coordinate 18,053, forward strand.
CCTTGCTGATGAAAATCTAAGACAGTAATAAGAATTAAGGTCTTATAAAATGAATGTGAGCCAGGCATGGTGGTGCATGCCTTTAATCCCAGCAGAGGTAGGAGGATCACCATGAGTTCAAGGCTACCCTGAGACTACATAGTGAATTCCAGGTCAGCCTGGGCTAGAGTGAGACCCTACCTCGAAAAGCCAAAAAAAAAAAAAAAAAAAAAAAAAGAACGTGTTTATCATGAATAGGTCTCCATTCAAGCATGGGCTCTGTGACAAAAATGCTTGCACATGGCACTGCATTAAAGGATGAACAGCATAGATAGATGCTCCTCAATTTATGATGGGGTAGATCTTAAATAAATCACCCCATCATAACCTGAACATACCATAAATCAAAAATACATTTAATATACCCAACCTATCAAATCTCATATAATTTAGCAACTCAATACACTGTACAATATCAGCTGTACCTTTATGATTGCATGGCTTACTGAGAGCTGTGACAGCCCAGCTTACAGGAACTGTGGTTCACTATTCATGACTGCTCAGCATCAAGAGTATTATAATATGGGCTGGAGAGATGGCTCAGTGGTTAAGGTGTTTGCCTGCAAAGCCAAACAATCCCAATTTGATTCCCCATGCAAAGCCAGATACACAAAGTCGTGCAAATAATTGTCATTTTTAGCTCCAGTGACTCCAGTTAGCTTTGGCTTCTACATAGGTGACTAAAGCACTTAGAAAGTTACATCAACCTTGGGCTGGAGAGATGGCTCAGGGGTTAAGGCACTTTCATCCAGTGCCTAGGACCCCCGGTTCAATTCCCCAGGACCCACATAGGCCAGACCCACAGGGTGGTGGCCCTGGTGTTTTCTCTCTCTTTCTCTCTCTCTCTCTCTCTCTCTCTCTCTCTCTCTCTCTCTCTCTCTCTCTCTCTCTCTCTCTCTCTCTCTCTCTCTCTCTGCTTGAAAATGAATAAATAAAATATTTTTAAAAAGAAACAAAAGAAAAGAGAAAAAGAAAAATCAGCGAAAAAAAAGTTACATCAACCTTGAAGGGTGTGGATATATAGTATCTCCAATGACTAAAACAGATCTAGTTAAAGAATGGCACAAAAGCTTAGTCATTTTGTCTAAGTTTAATTGTCCTGTAACAGTGTAGGCCACATCAAGCATAGAAAGCAGGCAATGTCTTATCCTTGAAATATCTAATAGCTATAAGTATAGGCAGAACATGTTACCAGTCCTGAAACCAATATTTTTATCAACAAATCTAAACCAATTAATTTGACCTAAGAACTGTCAGGAAAAGACAGTAAGACAGCATAAAGTCTTAGCACCTGTATTTGAAAACTTACCAGTTACTCAGAAAAGGTTGGAAACAGAACACTGGAGCCTGAGTTCATTTTCTTAGATGAAGAGCACTTGAGCGTGAGGCTGTATCCTGGAGTAGGGAATATGCCTTAAGAGTTATGAGTATATAAACTTGAAAAGTCAGATTATACATGTAAATAGAGCAGAACTTGGTTACTGCTGAACTAAAACAGCTGAGCTCAATTACAAACCTTGACAAATCTGTTTTCAAAGAGAAACCACTGTTGGACAAACATTTTACCTTAATCTTGGATAGCAATTAATCTGATGTAACCCGTTTAATGGTGAAACATTTTATACTATTGGCATAAACAAAACAGGAGCCAGAATGTTCTTATGTATGAGAACCTTATAAAATTAAGTTCTAAGTAAACCTCAAGACTCATTTCTCCAATAGTTAAAAGCTTGACAAATGGAGATTCGTAGCTTATTTGGCTGAGTATCTTTAAGCCAGTTTTTATAACCCTTAAACTATGAACAAAACTTAACATTAGCGAGCTCTGGGACTCAGTTTTGGCATAGTTTATGAGGTTAGTGGTGACGTTGGAGGTAAATTGTCCCATCTGAAAGAAAGTGGAGGACAGAGAATAAAAATCTAAGGACAGGTTATGCCCCATCCTGTCCTGCACCTTTAGGTTAGAGGGGGGTATCCCTCCAGTACTAGGTTTTGGGAGAAATTAGGGTTTCCCATCTCCTGCCTACAGGACCCTTGCCCCCAAAATTTTTCCTTTTTCTTTCCAAACTAGGGGACACATTGTAATCTATGTGCCTCCTGGAACAAGGGAGGTCTGAGATAGGATATCTGTGTTCATTCTACTCAGCCAGCTTCCAAATTGGAGTTTCCCAAGAAGGGAGAATGGCAGGGGAGGTTAGTCCAAGAAGCAAAGGGTGAGGGAGTGGAAGCATCCCCATGCTCTAAGGGCCCATGCATATCCTTTCCGCCTCTGGCAGCTTAAACATTGCTACCTGCTGGGAGGGGAACAAAACCTTATTGCTGATGAAAACCTCAGAGGCTGAGAGATGAATAGCTCAGGAGCCAGAAAAGAAGAAAAAGCCCAAAAGCCTTTGTGAGCAGCCAGGTTTTATATTTTGTCTGGGCCTAAATCCAAAAGAATCTAGCACCAAGGGGCTATGCTTGAACACATGCACCTGAGTAACTCCAACTCTGACAGCTGCTGCAAATATAGGTGGGCAATGTGTGAGGCAATTTCCCTCTCATATCTGGTTAATTCTGTTCTTTGTAGTCTCAGATAAGATAAAACTTTTGCAACCATGTAAGAGACCTGGCCAAGACTTGGTAACTTATCAGCCAAATGGCCAAGGGTCTTCAGCTAATTCTTGTCCTAGATTCTCTTTACCTCTGTTCTGTCAGCTATATCCTCAGATTTTATTTTATTTTTTTTTATATTTTATTTATTCATTTTCAAACAGAGAGAGAGGAGAGAGAGAGAAAGAAAGAGAGAACACCAGGGCCACCACCTTGGGGGCTGGCGTATGTGGGTCCTGGGGAATTGAACCCAGGGCCTTAGGCACTGGAGGCAAGTGCCTTAACCGCTGAGCCATCTCTCCAGCCCGTCCTCAGATTTTATAGATCCTAACTTCTGGTTCTTGTCCTTGCATTCAGTTTGACCTTTCAGTATTACTTGCAGCCAAGCACTCTCCCTTATATAAAACAATTTGACTTCTTGTGGTGGTGTGAATGCATGGACCCCATAGCCTCAGGGATTTTTGACTAAGGTTAAAACTTCCTACTTAAATCTCCAGCAGCTTGCTGGAGGAGATATGACTGGGGGCATATCTTATAGACATGCCCTAAGGTGTGTGTAGAGCCAGTTTGAGCTCTGGCTGTTCTTTGCTGGCTGCTGGTGGTCTCTCTCTGCTAAGCATCTATGGACGTGAGCCAGCTTCTTCTGCCCTGATGGAACTTCCCATGGATTCTGTAACCCTTTCCTCCTATAAGCTGCTTCTGGTTGAGTGTAGTACACAAGGTAACAGTCATTAAGCTATAACTAGTTGACTAGGCATAGCTATCTTTATATTACAATAGATTTCATTCATTCAGTAAATACCATCTAACATGTGCTTTCCAGTATTCTTGACACTAATACAGCAGTAAATCATATTAAAGCATATTGAACAGGCTGCAAGAGCCAGCCCAGTCTATAAGTTTGGTAAAAATTCCTCAGTTACATCTATCCACAGTTGACATGTAATGATATTTACATAGTTACTCAGGTTATCTAGTGTCTACTATATTTTTTGTAAATATTTTATATTTTATTTATTCATTTTCAAGCAGGTACAGAGAGAGAGAGAGAGAGAGAGAGAGAGAGAGAGAGAGAGAGAGAGAGAGAGAGAGAACCAGGGCCACCACCTTGTGGTCTGGCTTATGTGGGTACTGGGAAACTGAACCGGGGGCCTTAGGCACTGGAGGCAAGTGCCTTAACCGCTGAGCCATCTCTCCAGCCCGTGTCTACTATATTTTACTGTGTTAATATGGAACATTTCCATCAACAAAAAATTTGAGGTCAACACTGATCTAGAGATATTGCAACAAATATAGAAAAATTTGGGCTGGGAATATGACTTAGTAGCTATAAGGAGCTTGCTTACAAAGCATGCAGGCACAGGTCCAATTCTCCAGTTACTACGTAAAGCCAGATGCACAATGTAGCAAAGTGTCTGGAGTTCCTTTGCAACAGCAAGAGGCCCTGGTGCAACCATTCTCTCTGCTCCTCTCACCGCAATGGAACTGAGCGGAAGAGGGGGCAGAAAGACTGTAAGAGCCATGGTGGGGGAGAACTGCCAAAGACATTGCTCCCCTCAGCAACAACATACATAGGGGTGGAACCGGGTTTACTCCTAGGCTATCCATAACCCCCAGCCCCATGGACTGATCCAGACTGCCCACAAAGGAGGATATCCAGCTGATTGGGGACAGCGAAGAGGGAAATCACGGAATTGGGGACACATTATTTGCTCATTCAGTGTATTTAATTATGGATAATAAAGATATAATTTTTTAAAAAAAGAAAAATTTGAGCCCAACTAAAATTTTCAAATATGTTTTAGGAAAGCTTGATCCCAAAAATAAGCTAGCCAATGCCCAGAATGCCAAAAAGGTAATACCAACTGTGTTATTTTCAGTGACCTAACTAGTCACATTTGTTACTTCTTTGCTTAAAAGCACCATTGATTAGCCAGGCATGGTGGATCACACCTATAATCCCAGCATTTGGGAGGTGGAGGCACAGGGGATCAGAAGTTCAAGGCCATCCTTGGCTACATAGTGAGTTTGAGATCAGCCAGGGATGCATGAGACTCTGTCCCAAAAAAAATTCACTATTATTATTGTCTCAGTGACTCTGGGCTCAGGTGGGTTCACCTTACCTGAGATCTCCTGCAGTTGCAATCAGTTGTCAGCTGAGGCTGCAGTCACCCAAACACTTCCCAGGCCAGATGTCCAACTAGCTTTAAAAGCAACAGCAACAAAAATCCCAGGATAACATGGTTGTATGGAATTACTCCAGCTCATATGTATCCAACCCTTTGTTTCTCTTGGCCACATTGGATGTAGAATAATTGTCTTGAACCACACATTAAAAATGTAAATACTAACAAAAGTTGATACACAAGAAAGAAAAGGCTATATAATTTTTATAACAGCTGTCACCACACATAAGCAAAAAAGTTCTAACATCCTAACACCAGAGAGTTTTGTTTCCTTTTTGGTGTATTAGTTACCCTCTTGTTAGAAAAAAAAAAAAAACTGGCAAAAATCAGTTTGGGTTACAGTTTGAGGTTAGAACCATCATGAAGGGAAGGCATGTAGGAACTTGAAGCAGCTGGTCACATTCAGTCCACAGTGAGGAACAGAGAGTGATGGTTGCTGTTGCTCAGCCAGCTCTCTACTTTTTATACAGTCAAGGACCCCAGCCCATGGAATGGTGCTGCCCACATTGAGGTGGGTCTTCACACCTCAATTAACCTAATCAAGATAATCCCTCACTGGTGATTCTAGGCCCAGTCAAATTGACAGTCGATATAAACCATCATGAGAGAGAAGACAGGACAAAATTGGGTATCTGTCCTCACCTTCCAGCTGGTTTGAAACAGTGTCAGCTTGTTCACCGCTGTATTCGTTCACCAGGCTAGCTGGTATGCAAGTTTCCAGGATATTCTGTCTTCATCTTCCATCTTTCCATGGGCTTGGATTACAGACTCCTGCCACAGCCTCAGCTTTTACGTGGGTTCTGGTGACCTGAACTCAGGTACTTGCACGAGCAAGTGCTTTATCCATTGTGCCATCTCTCCAGGCCAAGAGTCTTTTAAAACTGTCAAGCAGGACCCAAGTTTGCAATCACTAATAAAGAAAATGGCCAGACATGCTGTGCATGCCTTTAATCCCAGCACTCGGGAGGCACAAGTAGGATTGCCATGAGTTTGAGGCTACCCTGAGATAGAAGAAAGAATGGGCATACCAGGGCCTCTAACCACTGCAAATGAGTTTCAGATGCCTGTGCCACTTTGTGTATCTGACTTATGTGGATACTGGGGAATCATTAGGTTTTGCAGTCAAGTGCCTTAACCGCTGAGCCATCTCTCCAGCCCGGGGTTATCCATTTTTAACATTGTTGTGCATAAATGTTCTTGATGTACTGTGCAGTGGTACCTTACCTAAACACATATAAACAAATTAAAAAATATATTTTTTACTGCTTCATATGAATCTTTTGATTTAGTTGTATCTTTTTTGTTTGTTTGCTTGTTTTTCAAGGTAGAGTCTCATTCTATTCCAAGCTGATCTGAGAGACCTGTAGTCTCAGGCTGGCCTTGAACTCACAGTGATCCTCTTCTCAGTCAGCCTCCTGAGTGCTGGGATTATGCGCCACCATGCCCATCTGATTTAGCTGTATGTTTTAATAGCAATAAAGAACCAATTTCTTCAGTGTTATTAAGCTTGTTATCGGTGCCTCACCACATTTGTAGCATTGATGCTTCTCATCCCTCACAAATTTTAAAATTTTAAAGTAACAGCTCTACCCTCCAAACCTCTTTGAGTAGATTTTCCAGTTTCTTCAGTTCACCTGGTTGTAGTCTAGTGAGACTAACTGATTTTAGAAATCTCTGTCCTTTTGAGGACATAATATATCTGCCACACTCTCCATGCATTGCTTAATGAAGTCACCATCAACAAGCATCTTTGATTTAAGTTTTGCTATTAAATGAGCTTTTACAACAATGGTTATTTTGGGTGACATTGTGACAAAACAATATATCATCTACAAAGTTCACACTCAAGAACTATGTGATCCAATTTCAAAAAAGGGGTCACACACACACAAAAATCTACTGTTTAAGTAAGTTGACAATTTTGGGTTGGGCCACATTCATCACTATCCTGGGCTGTCTGTGGTCTGAGCACCGCAGATTGGACACCCTGCTCTATGTCCTACAGCGTAAGCACCCACGTGCCCTTACCTGCCAACCCACCAATAGAAGGCAAGATTATAGCTCACTTGTAAGCTTCTTGGTTTTATATATTTGTACTGTGACGCTACGGATAGTCCAGTGCAAGTTGTATGCTCCGGAAAGCCAAGGACAAGCTTTCCTGGGCTCTGAACACCTAATTGCTAGCTCCTCACTTTGTAATAACCTAATGAGTACATGCTGTGAGTCTTTAGTAAATGTTGACTATTTTCTATTGTGTTTTCTGTCTAGTCTATGTGATCTATATTTTTTTCTTTACTTGACAGACAGTGTGGAGCATTCATTATTAAGACAATTGGGCAGCTCTAGTCCAGCTCAACTGATTTCTTGTCCAATGATCCTTGTGTGGCCAAGATCCAGCTTCAAGAAACCAGCTAGTTGCTGCTTGTTGTGAAATTTAGGGTCAGTTAATATCTTGCCATGCTTTTTTATTCCACTATAAGGTGTCTTAATTTGGTGAAACTTACTTTTTCAGCTGTTTTACAAAAATTATTTAGGTAGATGTGGTATTGTTGGCTTTTTTATGTTTGATTTTAACTGTAGTAACATTTTCTACATTTTATCCATTCTATAAATAACAACTACACTGAGAATAGTGAGGTGTCTTTTATTTTGTTTTGTGTTATTTCTTCTGAATCTTAGGCATTGTGTTTCATATCTTTGGTATTTATTTCAATATTTATGATAACTTTAATTTTAATACTTTTATAATTTTTACAACAGTAGCCTTCATGGTTTAGTTTATCACTTTGCTTTGTTGTGTTATCATTTAATATGCCTTGTCTAATTTTTGTTACTGATATTCATTTAACTTTGCTTCTGTCATGGGTTCATGAAAATTAAATATACTTCTTTTACTATAACATCTTTCAAATACTAGAAATGCCATCAACATGATCAGTATTCTTGCCTTTTCACATGATTTATTTGGCTATATTAAATTTTTCTCTAATGTTTGAAATAATAGTGTAACCTCTATCATCATCCATTTGGTACCAAATTTTCTATAATGATCCACCTCATGGAATTTTGATAAGGGCTCACTTCTGACATGATTATAAAACATTGCCTGACATTCCACTGTATTAGTGTTCCTAGAATGCTTTCTTCTAACCTCGTTTTTACCAATATGTTCAATTACATATGATTGATTTTTAGAAAGACAATTATTTTCATAAAATGCAAGAATCTTTCTTACACCAAAGGAAAACTTTATATTCTGGTTCTAAGGCCAATTCACATTATAACTTGGACAATAATAGGAGGAAGTCATTGTTCAAAAGACATAGAACAGGTCATAAGTTTTTAATCACGAAAATTTCTGTAGTAGTGCAAGAAATGTCTCTTTTATATTCATTTGCAGTTCTTTCATTGACTTCTTAAACTGAGAAGAGAAACGGGAAAACCTAAAAATTGGCATTACCCTATTAAATTTCCCTTCCCTTGCCTGTTCCTTCAACCCCAAATGCATTCCATGCTCAATAGAAGCAGCAGAAACAACAGGACCAGACCTGTTTTTCCCCATGAGTCACATAGGATGTTTCCTTTTGGAACCATACTGAGCATGTTTGTCAGTCAAATGGTTTCATTAAATTGTACATTCACCCTATGAATGTATACTAGCATACGAAAGTCTCATGTACATTAATTATTCTCAGCTATAAGAATGTAATAGACTAGTAAGTCCCATAATGTAATTTCAAAAGATTTTGTTCTGTAATTAAAAAATTATTAACCAGTGATATTAGAAATCTTAATACAACAAAAATGTTAATGTTTGATTTTTAAAATGTAAACATGATACTAAACAAATCCTGGACTGTTAATAAAAATTAATGATGTATCATATTATTAGGCAAAGAATTTTGATAATTAATAATTCATACTCAGGTGTGTTTCTTCTACAGCTACATAGATTATATTAATAAACCACATATATTACACATATATAGTTTGTATGTACATTTACATCTTTTATATACACATATACAATTTATACATGTATACTGTTAGAATTTAGCTCTATTTTAAGACACTAATAAAAAACTTTGGCATTTACTGACAGTCTCAGTGTATGGATGCTTTCATTTGTCCTTCTTCATAGCTTAGTTGAGAGGCCAACCATGCTGCTTCTAGAAACAAACTGAGAGGTTCACATACACACTCTAAGCGTTGTAGCACGTCTTCAGTCAATAATTTTATAAAGTTTTACTCAGTTTCACTACTTGAAATGTTAAAGTAGTAAGTTTTCACTATTCATTCCTGTTTTACCATCTGAAATCACATTGTTTTTCTAATTTTTAAACTTAGTCATATCTTTATATTCTTTATGCCACATATTTTAGATGATCTCATAGATTATAGAAAAAAGACGTGTTTTGTATCTCCTTAGGATAGCAAACTAATTTTATGATACCCATTAAAGCAAAAATGTTTCATTTAAGACTTGTATGAACTACCTTTTACACTGATGGATGTGAACAATATTGAAGAAGATGCTTCCCTCGAAGATTAACCGTTGCTTTATACTAAGTTAGAACAAAGTCATAATAAATGTTTAAAATATTTCCATTTATTCAAGCTAAAGCAAAAATTCTTAGTAAAATGGCATGAAAATGGAACCATTAACTTTCATGCAACTAACCATACATATTTTCTATAATTAACCTTCTAAGCACAGTTTTAATCAGTAGTACCAAAATGGGCTTAATACATTTTAACTTTAATTACATTCCAACAATGAGTTAAATAAAATACTAGCTGGAGATACAGCTCTGTGGTACAGTGCTTGCCTAACATGTGCAAAAACCTCAGTTCAATCTCTAGCATTAATTAAATAAAAAATAAAGGACTCAGTACTAAAAAAATTTTATAGAAACTACAAGGAGTTTCTATAAAATATCTTTTTTTTGTTGTTTTGTTTTGTTTTTCGAGGTAGGGTCTCACTCTAGTCCAGGCTGACCTGGAATTCATTATGTAGTCTCAGGGTGGCCTTGAACTCAAGGCAGTCCTCCTACCTCTGCCTCCTGAGTGCTGGGATTAAAGGTGTGCGCCACCACGCCCAGCTAAAATAACTTTTTAGAGAAGTTTAAATATAAAATCTCAAGATAGTAATTCCATTTTACCAGGATTGAATATTTTCTGCCTTATGAAAGCTTTTATAAATTCCTTTAGTAAGTGAGCTATAAAAGCTTTCCAAGGACTGGGGGATTGCTCGGAGCAGTGGGTAAAGACATTTGCTTATAAATCCTGCCAGCCTGAGTTCAGTTCTCCAGTGTCCATGTAAATCCAGATGCACAAAGTGGAGCATGTGTCTGGAGTCAGCAGTGGCAAGAGGCCCTGGCATACCCATACTCTTCTCCCTTTCTTTCTCTGCTGGCAAATAAATATTTTTTAAAGGCTTCCCAAAATATGCTTCCTGGGACTTTGATGATGCACCATTTGATTGTGTAAACTGAAAAGCACCCATTTGTGCCTTGTTAACTATGGGTCAGTGTTTGCATTTAAACACAATCTTAAAGAAATTATTTTAAACCCAGAATGAAAATGTAGGTTTTCTTGGCCTTCTTAGCAACAATTTTAATAAATATATCTTATATGGTAACTGAGATATACACTAAAAAAATAGATTTCAGCTGGGCGTGGTGGCACATGACTTTAATCCCAGCACTTGGGACGTAGAGGTGGGCGTATCGCCATGTGTTCAAGGCCACCCTGAGACTACATAGTGAATTCTAGGTCAGCCTGGGCTAGAGCCAGACCATACCTGGAAAAACAAAAAATAGGTTTCACCTCACTTCCTCAAGTAACTCATATCCACCAAAATAGCTACTTTTTTTAAAATACAAACTTAAGTGCTGAATTCATAATAAAGTCTCTAATTTGAAAGGCTAGAAAATGAGTGTGTGAGGTGTGACTTCTCAGTAATTCTGTGGCATTTTAGCTAATGGGGTGGCACATGCTTTGGTAATTTCAGCCCAAAGATCAGGTGTCTGCAGTCTTTGTTTCTCTTTGTTTGTTTTAGGAAAGAAGTCATAAGAATATGTTAAAGTCACAGAACTTAAACTGTTAGTAATTAAGTCTTATAAGTTCATTTATATTAAAACTATATATGAGGAGGGTGGAACCCGGTTGACTCCTAGGCTATCCATACCTACCCCATGGACTGATCCAGTTTGCCCATGGAAGACAATACCCAGCTGATTTGGGGACACGGAACAGGAGAATCTTGGAACTGGGAATACCAACTCATTATTTGCTCACTCAATGTATCTAATTATGAATAATAAAGGAGAGGAAAAAACTATATGGAATGAGTCTCTGCTTATGGTCTGGCTTTGTGACTATAAGTCAATTCAAATAAACTTATGAATACTGATGTTTCATGCTTAGAGATAATCTGTTTTTAAAGTATTAATTAGTAAAATGTCATTTCAAAATACATTCATGACTTCATGACAACATACTTTCATTTACACTTTTTCCACTTGCAACCCCATTTCACTTGAGAAATACTTATGTGGCCTGGTATATAGACATAAAAATACTCATTTACTAACAGTAAATCACAGAGAAATTTATTTTCAAACAATTCTAATTTTACCATTTATTAAAGACAAGCAATATGCATACTAATGAGATGAGTATGGTTATTTTTTATGTTTGTTTCTACATATTTTCTACTTTGACCCACTCTGATGACTCAGTGGATAAAGCACTACTCAAGCCTGAGTGCCTGAGTACCTGAGTTCCTTCCTACACACACACCCAGATCCTTTGTAAAAATCTGGAAACCATGACAAGCTTCTGTAATCAATCCCAGCGTGCTGCCAGCAAGATGGGAGGTGGAGACAGGAGACCTCGCACAGCAGACAACAGCAGAGTGAGATACAGAGAGAAAAGCCCTGCTGAATGAGATGGTGAGTGAGTGACAGTTGTCCTCTGACCTCCACACACAAACATGCTCATGAACACACACAAAAAGATTTAAAGAAATAAATATTGGCTAAATATTTGATGTAAAGGATGTAAAACAAGCAAATTCTATTCAGTGGCATGGGAAAATAAAATTTATGAAATTTGCAAGAAAATGGACAGATCTGGAAAGAATTGTATTAAGTGGAATCACCCAAACTCAAGAAACAAAACCACACGTTCTCTCTGAAAAGCAGCTCTTAGCTTGTACAATCTGTGTGGGTGTCTCTGTGTGTGTATGGTGGGGGGCAAATGTAGATAAAACAATAAAGGTACACGTAAACAGAAGGGGAGGATGTTCTGGGGGAGAGGGGAGCTGAGGAAAGGCAGATGGGGAGTAGAAAGGGTACAAGAATCAAGAAAAACATTGTATTTGAAAATGCAGAATGATGCCTAAATATATGCAAACTAAAAAATAAATTTTAAAATAATGTAGAACATCACAATTGTTCAGAGTTGTTTAATATTTTGATTTTTATAATCACCAGTGTTTAAAAGGCTACTTTGTATAAATACAAAACAATAGAAGTATGTTCAGGGGAATTTTAAAATGTTGGAGATTCTGTCCAAATCCAAGATTCATTTAAAAATCAACCGAACTCAAGTTAATCAGCAATGTTTTTTTATTTTTTTCATCTATTTATTTTCAAGCTGAGAGAGGAGAAACAAAGAATGGGCGGAGGAACTCCCAGTGCATGTTCCACCTTGTGCATCTGGCCTTATGTGGGTACTGGGAGTCAAGCCCAGGTGGATAGACTTTGGAAGCAAGCACCTTAACCACAGCCATCTCTTCAGCCCACACACACATATATATATGTGTGTGTGTATATATATACATATATCGATATATGTATGAATATATATGTGTGTGTATGTATATATACATATATCGATATATATATTTGAGAGAGACAGACAGAGAATGGGTGCCCAGGGCATCTAGCCACTGCAAATGATCTCCAGCTGCATGCACCACTTTGTGCATCTGGGTTTACGTGGGCACTGGGGAATTGATGTTTAACAATTTGTATCAAACCACATAAGCAGGCTTAGAATATAAAAAGTACTGAATATACCATAATTCATGAAGGCTCTGCTATAGAGGCACATTTGAGTACAAGTTCAATTGTTTCACAAACTATAACCCTAGCTGTCTATTTTCATTCCCATTAGTTTAACATAGTATAATAACATCACAGGTTGATGGGCAAAGAACACAGATAAGGAATTTTACGGTTTTCCTTCATCTACTATTGAACTAACAAAATTTGGCAAAAAAAAAAAAGACAGTTTTGTGATTCTCCCTCTCTTATTTATTTGAAAGAGCATGGACATGTCGGTGCCTCTTACCACTGCAAACAAACTCCAGATGTATGCACCACACTGTGCATTTGGCTTACATGAGATTTGAACTCTGGGCCAGTAGGCTTTGCAAGTAAACACCTTTAACTACTGAGCCATCTCTGCAGCCCAGGATTCTCCCTTAATAACCTACTAAGAGGGTTTCCTGAACAGGTATACTTGGCTGACAACTCCTGTTACTATTTTCACAGAATTGTGTATGGGAAAAGTTTAAAATTTTAAAGTCACAAAACCTGCCTATCTTCTTTCCTACTTAGCAGTGATGAGACTTTGTACTACTTCTTACTACAATTGGTAGTAAGCATTAAAGATTAAAATGTTAGGCCAGGTGTGGTGGTTCACACCTTTAATCCCAGCACACAGGAGAAAGAGGTAGGAGGATCATTGTGAGTTCAAGGCCAGCCTGAGACTACATAGTGAATTCTAGGTCGGCTACAGAGACCCTACCTCAAAAAAAAAAGTTAACATGTACTAATTGCTATCTTTTTACTTCCTCCTTGCAGTTTCTCTGAACACATGAGTTGTGGCTCCATTTATGTACCTTTCAGTAGCAGCTTTTTTTAATTGTAAGACTGTGATGTTAGATCTACAAGTTCATAACTGTTATAACTTGGTGTATGATTCCTTTTAGAAGTCCCCTATATTTTTAGTGATAGTTTTACTTCAGTATATACATTGCCTATATTAATTTCTCTACCAGCTGTCTTGTGGTCAGTTTAATTATGGACACTATTATCTTTTGAAGGGTTATATAAAACTTTAATATCCTATTACAATTACTCATATTTCTATTTCCAGTAGTGTAGAGTTTATTCACCATATTTTTGTGTTTTCTTTGCCATTTTTGCTGTCAGGAATATTCTGTTTGTATTATCTTACTGATCAGTCTCACACACTTGCTAACTTTATATTAAATACAGCTTGTAGCTTCTAGCCTATTTCAAAGGCAGCTAAGCTACTGAAATGGTTTTATGTAATTGTTACAAACTGAAAGCTATCATTAACTTTTAAAAATGCTTAGGCCAGAAAAAAATCACAATTGGTCATATTTTAATTAGATGTGTTAAATTAAGATTTTCCATCTATAAGTTAATCATAAACTTTTTGAAGGTTCATCTTCATGTTAAATACTATAAACCAGTGATTCTCAACTAATGAGAGTAGCTACTCAAAAATAGTAGCACAGTAAAATCAGTCCACCCACACACACACACCCAGTTCCCCACCAGCGTGGGGGGGGGGGAGAACCAGGATACATCAATACATCAAGAAGAGAGCCAACTGTCTACCATGAGATGGGTCACCTCCACCTCACCTGCCCAGGCCTAGAAGTCACTACCGAGGAAACAATGACACAAATTCTGCTCTCTCAGCTAGCCTGAAAACCAGTTCGAGAGAGATGGCGACAGACACTGCAGTCACTCAACCCTCATCAAAACAAGAGATCCAGAGGCTACAGAGAACAACAATGTATCAATCCCTGTTTTGCCCACCAAGGCTCAAGGAATATTATGGAACAGGGGGTTGGAAGGGTTGTTAGAGCCTCAGGGTGGTGGGAAGGCACTCCACCCTTGCAGAGACTGATTGAGACCTGTTGGTCCCTACAGTGAGTACCGGTAACTCCATCCAAGAAGACCCTTGGCAGAATTGAGGCAGGGGAGAAGGGCTAAACATACAACATTTTTATATTTTAAAAAAAATCAGTCTATTTCCACCACACGTTGTACCAAGCAAGGTAGTACCCCATTTCTGTTTATTCCTAGAGCTGCCCCTCCAGCTTGCCAAATCCTCTGCAAAAATACTTAATAACTCAAGGGCAGGACTCATCTCTCTGGAGCTGTAAGTTTCCTGAAATGTCCTGCCATCTCACCCTACCCTGTTCTTAGGTGAGAAACTGGGTTTTTTAATCCATGGTAACTGTGTCACACACAGTTCAGTTAATGGCCAGGAATGAAACTTCTAGACTGTTGCTATTCTTACTTTGGTGACAGTCCATAGATGGTTAAGCCTCCCAACAGCTACTTATAAGAGGATACATAGTAGAGGGTGGTGTCTAGTCACCAGCCTATATGAAGATGGTCTTGGTGTACAGCTCCTTCCAGTTCCTATCCTTCAGCATGAACACAGAAGTACAAACTAATCTGAAACCATCCCACAGAGTATTTCAACATGATCCACTATTCATTAGGTGTCCTGAGTAATACAAGGCCACCTAGAAATTTTTGTTAAAAAAGAAGCCAATTTCATCTTTATATAGGCTAGTCCCTTCCTCTCTGCTCAAAGTATCTACTGATGACAAAGAAGACAGCTTAAGGGCTGGGGAGATGGCTCAGGGGGGAATTGATCACACTGCAGCTTTATTGACAGTCTTAGCGAGGAAGCTTGCCTCACCCATAACTTTTTATACCAATGCAGGCCAACCCCAACACTACCTATTTGGTAGATGGAGGAGGCAGATTCCTGAAACCATCCCTTTTAATTTTGGTAATCTCTCCTGCAGCTACTTAACAACTATGAGACATCCTTGTTTAGAGGCCTACAACCTGACCAACTATCGTCTTCTTTGATTGAAGGAGCTATGTCCCAATCACACGGAAAGCCTAGTGGAGTACATGAACTTGTACTCTAGGCCCATCTCCCACCCTATGCTTCCCCCCAGTACTTAGTTGACAGCCCCTAAAGAGTCTACGCGTCACAAGTAAAATGATGATGATGAAGTCTACTAGAATAACTGAGGTCTCGGTGAAATTCAGATTATATCTACTTGCTTCTATAAGGTGCTGCCTCGTCTGAGCTTGCTTGTGGAACAGGCCTATACAGAAGAGCTAGTTAACATATACATTGCTCACTACTTCTTACATGATTTCATAGATAGGAGAGTAGTCTACAGAGCTGATCTCTCACAGGGTGCTTTATTTTGGACAGTACTGGAGATTGAACTCAGGGCCTTATACAAACTAGGCAAGCACTCTATCACTGAGTTATATCCCCAAACTCCATAAATTCACCCCATGAAAATCGCATCTAGCCTGTGTCATTACCTCCTGCATCACTGTCTCCCAAGAATATACCAAAATGAACATTTGAGAATCACAAGAGTAATATTTTGAAGATTCCTTTATGGTAAGGGAATCCACAAGACACCAAGGACATATTGACAGTTCTGGAACAGAGGGACTTCGCTTAGTGAGTTTTTGTACATGTACATAATGAATTTTGAACATAACCCCCTCCTCTTGCCTTCTCTTGTCCCCTCTCCCCAGCCCTTTCTATTGAACACTTTCTTCCCAGCTAGTCTGGAATGGGGGGATTCTCCACAATTATTATTTTCTTCTAGAAGTGGTTAAGGATGACCTCTTGAAGGCACATGTCCTCCAGTTAGATGTCACCTCTCCTCTTGCCATTCTTAAACTGCTGTGTCCAACAGAGCACAACTAAGTACACAGTAGGCATCTGCTTTATTCACTGTGCCTCCTACAGAAAACCTGATCGATACACCTTCCATATCATACCACATGCCTCCATTCAAAGTCTCCTGTTCTCTGTAATATGTGCCCTTTTCCAGTTTTCCTCTGTTCCTGGTAGCTGTTAAGTACCTTCACAAGCCACCGCCTGCACAAAGACAACTCCACAAACACTCTACAGCAAGCCAAGCTCCAGTGGGAGATGAGGAAGCTTATTCAAGTGGAAGATACTGCATTGGGGTCCACAGCTGGAAATGCTGTTAAATGCAATTGGAAAAAAGTTAGCATCTCAATGCTTTTCTACTGCTCCCTTTAGGCAGCCCTAGGAGATGCCAGCTTCTATGTTCTAGAAGGCAGCCCTACTAATCCCGGCAGGTAACGAGAATAATAAGGAAACCAAGAATGATGTAGAGTCCAAAGAACACTTGTGGAAATGGTCCTTCTACCATTAAAATACCTTCAAACATTCTTTTCCAAGCAGTGCTTCCAACAACCTCACTGATAAATATACAAAAACTGAAGCTGAATGGTGCAGCACTTAGAATAACTGTGGGGAAACTGCTAATACCGTGGCTACTTCATAGTGAGCACATTGCTGGCTACCATAACTAGAACTGATATTCCAAAGCAGGTTTTCCCCAGCACTGGGGAGCAGAGGTGGTAGGATTGCTGAGTTCGAGGCCAGCCTGAAACTACAGAGTGAAATCCAGATCAGCCTGAGCTGGAGTGAGATCCTACCTTGAAAAAATTAAAAATACAGTGGAGAGCAATGTGGCAGACACCTGATGCTAACCTCTGGTCTCCAAAGGCATGTGCACCCACATACAAACAGAAGAGGCAGGCATGGTGGCACACTGTAATACCAGCACTTGGAAGGCTGAGGCAGGAAGCTGATAAGTTTGAGACAAACCTAGGCTACATAATGAGAACCTGTCTCAAGTAAACAGAACTATTTGAACACGAATATATTAACATATTACATAATTTCTACATTCAATTATAGATCCTTATTGACCAAACTTCATGAGGTAAATTATGTTTATGGATAACAAAACTGAGACTTTAAGAAACATAAAAAGAATACTATTCTTCTGAAGTTTTTTTGTTTTTTTTGGTTTTTTTGAGGTAGGGTCTCGCTGTAGCCCAGGGTGACCTGGAATTCACTATATAGTCTCAAGGTGGCCTCAAACTCACGGTGATCCTCCTACCTCTGCCTCCCAAGTGCTGGGATTAAAGGGTGTGCCACCACACCCGGCTCTTGTGAAGTTCTTACAAGTTATGTAAGTTATAAGTGTAATATGCTATTAAAATATGTACTTCATAAGCATTATAGGTTATCATATAAACTTGATATACTTACCAGTTTATAAATGTCATTTTCAGTAGTTTTAAAATGAAATTCTAAAATTGTTTTCTGTTAAAGCAGCAGTGAGTGCAAATAGCTATCCCTTATTGAAGGAAAAAGAAAATTGTACAGATCTGTAAAATTTGAAGGCTAAAGCTAACTTACTGTGTGATTAGGAACCTTCAATCAAGTAAATGAGAGCAGAGCCATCTACTGGTAGATGTGTTCCTTACAAAGCACTACTTGGACTACCAATCACGGGAGTAAAGAATGGGAAATAAACACCAGCAGAAATCTAGTCCAGGAAACTTGTTTTTTATAGTTTTAATAAAAACATCACTTTTTAACAGGAGACCCAAGAGGTAGAGCGAGCCTAGAAAAACTCCCAACGGAAGATTTTTCAATAAAAGGAGCAAGTGAGCTAATGAACTGAGAAGCAGAAATCATGAGAGGTAGTTTGGACACACGACTTAAGGTTTGAGTCGAGACACAGTGAGAAGAAACACGGAATGGAGCGGGTGGTTAACCCTGTGAACAAAGCACAGTGGTTAATGAGCAGACAGGAAAGAGCTTAAGCTGAAAGGCTAGAAACCTCTGCACAGGAACACCTTGTGAACAAGAATGTAACTTTCCTGAGAATGTGAAAATAACGCATTGACTTTTTACCACGAGCCTGCACGAACTGAGTTTCTAGGTCCTTTGGGCTTTCGCTGGCCAAGCCCTGGACTGGTCCAGTCTTGGAAACAAAAGCCCAGTTTCAGGTCCCAACTTCCTCCCTTCAAAAGGGCATGGGTGGCCATAGAACCGAGGCAGGAAAAAGAGCTTTTCAAAGGTCCTCTCTGTGTCAGAGACCCCCAGCCTGGACAGCAGCTTGTCGGCTAGGTTGGGGGTAACAGGCTGAAGTAAGGTTCCGAAGACCCGCAAACATTCCAAGGCCACATGGAGCACGGTGCCCAGCCAGGGGGCATCCTCTGGGCTCTCCCAGCTCAGTTTCCATGGGGCGTGCCTTTGGACAAAGCCATTCGTTTGACGAACACAGCCCGCCATGGCCTCCAGAGCCTTATAGATCTGAAAGCTGTCATAGTGGTCTGCCACCTGAGTGGGTAAAGTGGCCACGGCGTTGACGAGAGCGTAGTCCTCGGCCTGAGCACGAGCCCGAGGTCCCGGCGCCCCTGGCTGGCTGGGGAAGCAGGACGCGCAGAAGGCGGGGTAGGTCCCCGAAGGGTTCATTCTGTGGGCAGTGCATCGGTTTAAAAGACCTCCCAAGGCATCGGCCAGCTCCGAGTCCAGCAACTTCAGCACTTTTTCATCATAGAAATCGCAGTCCCAGGTGGGAACGCCCTGTCGAAGGAGAAAGTAGCGGAAGCCATCCACGGTGTAGCGATCCAGGCAGGTCCTAGGGTCCACCACGTTCCCCAAGCTCTTGGACATCTTCTGGCCACTCACCGTCCAGTGGGAGTGGACGCAGATGCGATGCGGTGGGCTCAAGCCGGCCCCGAGGAGAAGGGCGGGCCAGTAGATAGCGTGAAATTTGAGAATGTCCTTACCTATGACATGAGTCGTGGCGGGCCACCAAGATCTGAACTCGGCATCGGGGTAGCCGAGCACGGTGAGGTAGTTGACCAAGGCGTCCAGCCACACGTAGATGGTCTGCGACCCGTCCCCGGGGACCGGGATGCCCCAGTGCAGGTGGCTGCTCGGGCGAGACACGGACAGATCGGGCAGCTCCTCCTCCAGCCACTGCAGCGCGGCGAGGCGGAACGGCTCCGGGACGATGGCCCGAGGGTGGCTCTGCAGCCACCGCCGCAGAGGCTCGCGGAACCGGGAGAGCCTGAAAATGTAGTTCTCTTCCTGGGTCCAGGAGACAGGGTGCCCGCTCTCCAGGGACACGGGGCACGAGTCCCCAGCCGGCCCCGGCTGCCGCGTGACCTTGGCCTCGGGCAGGAAGCACTCGTCCGAGGCGCAGTACCAGCCTTCGTAGAGCCCTTTGTAGAGCAGACCCCGGGCCTGCAGCACCGCCCAGAAGTGCTGCACGGCCGCCCGGTGCCGGGGCTCGGTGGTGCGGATGAAGTCGGTGGAGGAGACGCCGGCCTCCCGGAAAAGCTGCCGGAACTGGGCGGAGACGCGACCGCACAGCTCGGCCGGGGTCAGGCCCGCAGAGGCGGCCGCCTGCTGGATCTTGAGGCCGTGCTCGTCGGTGCCGGTGGAGAAGCGCGGGGCGGCGGCGCCGGGCGCGCGGAGGCGGCGGAGGCGGCACAGGGCGTCCGCCAGCAGCGCCGAGTACAGGTGCCCGATGTGCGGCGCGGCGTTCACGTAGAAGATGGGGGTGGTGAAGCAGGCGCGCGCGTCTTGGGCGGCCGAGCTCCACGCGCGCCCAGGGCGGCCCGCCCCGACCCCGACCCCGACCCCGACCCCGACCCCGACCCCGCGAGGCCGCAGCAGCCGCCACAGCGGCCCTCGCTGCATGGCTCAGCTGGACCGCCACGGCCCGCCGGCCGGCTCCAGGAACGTTGCAAAGAGCGCATGCGCGGCGGGAGGGCGCCGCCCGCCGCTTCCGGCCCGAGAGCCAATAGACTGACAGCAAGCGCCCGCCTCCGCGGCCCCGCCCACGCCGCCTCCTCGCGGGCTTCCGGCCGGGCTGCGGGCTGCGCGCCACGCTCAGAGTTCAGGGCGGAGGCATTTGCTGAGATTTTTAAGTCAGGCATTCTGCAAAACAATAGCTGGCTTATTGCAGGACATACGGTCTTCACCATGTCCTAGTCAGCATCTGAAATAGCATATAAAGTTTATCTCGTAAATAAATAGGAAAGGAAGAAAACATTGACCTACAGCAGGGCAGGGGAGGGTAAGAACTGAAAAAGAAGAAATCTTTTTTTCTCTGAGTGAAACTGGCTGAATTGGTAAAAGGTAGATGTGGGAACTAACAAGTTCTTGTCTAAAAGTTCCTAGGATCCAGGAAGGTGAAATGCTCATAAGAGTTAATGCTCAAATTTATTCCCCCTAGAAGTTATAATTTTCTTCTAAAATAGTCTTTTAGTTTTAAATTTTGTTCCCTCCCCCGCCTTATAATTTAACAATTTTACAACTATACTCTGGACTCCTTTTTTTTTTTTTTTTTAAATTTTTCTTTCTTTTTTTTTAAATTCATTTTATTTTATTCATTTTCAAGCAGAGAGAGAGAGAGAGAGAGAGAGAGAGAGAGAGAGAGAGCGCACCAGGGCCACCACCTTATGGGTCTGGCCTATGTGGGTCCTGGGGAATTGAACCCAGGGCCTTAGGCACTGGAGGCAAGTGCCTTAACCTCTGAGCCATCTCTCCAGCCCTGGACTCCTTTTGAAGTTGAAATGGAGGTTAAAGCTAAATACAGTGCTTGTTAATGCTGTGTTTATGATGCATTTAACAAGAATTTTTTTAATATAAACTTTATCCCTCTCCTCTGCACCCTCACTTTTTTCCTACTATTCTCTCTTCTATGTTGGTTTTTCAACCGTCTTAAAGTACTTCCAGAACTGTGTTTAAGTTTGCTTTTAGTAAGGGAATCCTGACTTTTAGGGGCAAAGGGCTCATGAACCCAAAATTTGAGTTCTGAGTTCATAACACATTCTCATCTACACCTGGCCTGCCTGCCCCCATTTAACTTAAATGATGTATATATACACTTAATAAAATGAGATGGGTACATATTAACCCACACCCAGCCCAGTACTAGAAATGGTTCTCAAAGCATGGTCCACAGAACATTAGGCAACTTTGTTAGAAATGCATATTCCTGGGGTGTTGAAATAGTTCAGTGAATAAAGTGCTTACCGTCCAAGCATGAGGACCTGAGTTCAAATCCTCAGTACCCACATAAAATGCCAGGCAAGGCACCACCTGTAATCCCAATCTTAACAGTGGGGATGTGGGACCAGGAGGATCTCTAAGGCTCCCTGGCTCTCTAGTCTAGCCAATAGGTTAGTGAGAGACTGTCTCAATAAGGTGGAAGACATCCACATCAACCTGTAGCTCCACACATGCACACACACTTGTACGTTCATGTTGCCACACACCACTGGGTAACATCTAAGTTTGCTTATATTTAATCATTAAAAGAATACCTCTATCTTTTTCATTCACCATTTTATTTCTAAGATTCATCTGCATTCTTGTACATAACCAAAGTTCGTTCATCTTGACTGCTGTATAATATATGCACAAATATGTGATAAGTTGGGTTTGATCTCTGTAATGATGTGAAAGGTGGGCTAATTCAGTTCTCTATAGAGATACAAAAAAACAAACAAATATCCCCTGAGCTTCCTAGTCAGTGTGGTCTGTTTGACCAGATAAAGAAAGCAGGTAAAAGGCAAAAGTTCAAACTGGAGGGCATGTATAGTACTCCCCAGAACTGGAAAAACAACAAGAAGTCAGGTTCCCCAGCCCTTCTGTCCCTCCTCTCTTCCACTGAATCAGTGCTGTGGCATCTAAGCATGCTACTGTTCTTCCATCTTGTTCATCAAAAGGCTCAAACCCTGCAACAGCACCATTTCTCCTTCTCTGTATAACGGAACTCCCTGAAGTAAAAGGCTGCTGATATACATAAGTGATTTAAATATTTGCTTTTAGAAAAAGTTATATATATAATGATTTTTTAATTTTTTTCTGAGAAATCAAGCTGTAACTGAGCTAGAAACCTCTTCCCTGTTGACTAGCTATGAGGATGTTGGAAAGAGCTATGCAGCCTGTTTGGGGGAAAGTCATCAGTGGTGTTAACTAGCAGTGAACCCTGCAAGCTTTCCAGCTGACCAGCCAGGCCAAATGTACCAACAAGTGCAATGGTTGCATGTCTGTCATGGGGAAAACCACCTGCTCTCTAATTGAACTCAAGGCCCACTCCACAGGAGGGATGTCCTAGCTGGTACTGAAAACCTAATGAAAAGCCTATGACTTTTGAGATCATAAACTCTGCGGAGTGAGAGGGGAGGGGGAGAACTACCTGGCTAAATGGATATATTATGCCCACCAAACTGCACTCGAACTACTTATATTATATATGCTATGCTCACAATTGGTTAGAGACACTTCTCTTTGCAGATGGCAGTGAGCCCTGGGCTGACTCAAAACTCACCAAAGTGCTGAGAAGTGACAGTGGAATGTTCAGCACTAAATGCACATCTCTATCACACACTCCAAGGCTCACAGATTATTGGGGAAGAGGTGGAGGAAAGAATATAAGAACCAAAGGAAGGGGAGGAGTGCTTGCAATACTATGTTCCAGACATAAAGTAGCCTTGATAATCATGACCTCACAGTGGGTGATGCTATCCACATAAGACTTGCATAATGGGAAAAAATGATGACATCAAAATAAAAGAGAACTTAGTTGGAAGAAGGGATTCAGTGAGAACAGGATTTGAGAAAGAAAAGAGCAAGGGTGGTGGGAGACGATTATGATCATGGTATATTACATTTATGGAAATTGTCAATAAAATGTTTTTTTCAATTTTAAATTTATTTATTTGAGAGAGAGAACATGGGCATGCTAGGACCTTGTCATATTGAGCCATACTATGCTGGGATGAACCCCCAAACCAGGCACAGTTTATGGGAGAAAAGGATTTATTGCAGCTAAAAATCCAAGGGAAGTTCCATAATGGTGACAGAGGCTGGCCCCCTTTCACAGGTTCAAGCAGAGAGAGAAACCCATCACCAGCACCACACACACACACACACACACACACACACACACACACACACACGAGCAGAGTTCAGACTGCTCTTGACATATCTATGACTGGAATTCTAGATCACGCTGGAGGCTAGGATCTGTCAAGGTGACACCTCCTCTAGCCAGGCTGCTGGAGAAAAGCTTTTAATAAACTCCTAAATCTATTGGGGGACATCCATTCAAGCAATCATAGACTTTGTGCTGCTGCAAAAGAACTCCAAGTGCATGCACACTTTGTATATCTGGCTTTATGTGGGTACTGGGCATTGAAACCTGGGCCAGCAGCTTTTGCAAGCAAGCACCTTTAACCTCTGAGCCATCTCCCCAGCCCTACCTGCATAATTTTATGTGACTATATAATATCTAGAAACCACCAATGAAATTAAGTGTATGCATTTGTCTTTCTGAGGCTGGCTTACCCCACTTAATATGATGGTCTCCAATTGCGTCTACTTCCCTGCAAACAACCTATCTTCACCCTTCATTATGGCTGAAAAAAAATTCCACTGTGGGGCTCATAGGATAAAGCATTTGCTCTGCAAGCATGAGTGCCCGAGTTCTAGCCCCCAAAACCCATGTAGAAGTTGAACACAGAGTGCCTAGGTCCAAAAGGGAGGAGCAGTCAAGTGGCCTGGAAGCTCACAGGCCAGCGAGCCTGACCGTGCAGCTGCAGCAGCGAACCTGCTTGAAGCAAGGTAAAAGGCCAGGGTTAGGCATTAGCAGGTTGGAACCCACTGAAAATGAACCCCTCCCTCATGATCAGCTTTGCCCCTCCTTATGATTTAAATGCTACATGAAAAGGAGGAGGATGGGTTGTTGAGGCCCATTAAGGGAAAGATCCTCCAGGTCAGACTGTGTTCTGTCTCTGGGTTACCCAAACCATGGTAAGATTACAAACACATACTGTGCTCCCTTCCTCAAGAGTCAATGCAACTGGACCTGTTAATCACCTGGTTAATAGACCACCCTTCACCAAAAGACATGCTAAGAAGACAGGAAGCATAATTAGCCCTCTAATGAGACACATACTTAGCCCCTCAGAGGCACTCTCTTCCCATGCAGCTGCTGACACATCACGGCTAAGCCTGCCTGCTCTTCTTAATTCTTACTCAAAAAGCCTACCATTTCCTTCCACTTTCATATCTCTTCTCTAAATATCTGCTAAATCCTAAACATGCTTGTTTTCTCCATGAAATCTTTTTTGTTTTACTCGCTGCTCCCTGTCTGTGAGCCTAATTCTTCCTGGTCCTGAGACAAGGATTCCACAATAAGAACATCTGCCACACAAGGACCAAAACACCCAAGGCTGTCTGTCCTATGACCTCCAAGGCACCCCACATTTTTCTAATCCATTCCTCTGTTGCTGGAATCTATGTTGGACTCACAATTTAGCTATTATGAATAGTGCTTCAACCAACATTGATGTGCAAGAAACTCTGTGATATCATGACTTGGAGTTCTTCTGATAAATACCCAGGAGTGGTAGAGCATGGTCATATGGTGGATCTAGCTCTAGTTTTGTAGAGGCTGGACTAGTTTACATTCCCATCTTCAGTGTATAAGGATCCCTTCTGTCCACGCACAGCATGTTTTGTTATTTATTTTCTTAATGGCTGCCATTCTGATTAGTAACATGAAAGCTTAATGTAGTTTTGATTTGCATTTCTCTGATGGCTAGTGAGTTTGAACACTTTTTTTAAATTTAAATATAAATTTATTGTCCATAATGAGTTATATTATTTAGTGGGCAAACCATGAGTTGTTATCCCAACTTCCCCAAATCCCCCCCCCTCCCTGGTCAGTTGGATATCCTCCTCCGTGAGCTGTCTGTATTAGTCCTTGTGGCAAGGGATCCTGGATATCCTAGTACTCAGCCTGGTCTTCCTGGCCCAAGTGTGTTGTTACTGATGGGTGCCATGCCTCTGTACCATCTCCCCCACCACGGCTCTCACAATCTTTCCGCCCCCTCTTCCGCTCAGTTCCCTGAGTCGTGGTGGGTGAGTATTAAGGCTGCCTTAATGTTTGAACATTTTTTTATATATTTATTGATCATTTATAGTTTCTCTTTTGGGAACTATGGGTTCATTTCATTAGCCTATTTATTGAATCCATTGCTTGTTTTCTTGTTGCTCAGTTTCTTGGGCTTTTTGTATATTCCAGACATCAGTCCTTTGTTATATAGCTGGCAAAGATTTTCTGTCATTCTATAAGCTGTCTCTTCACTCAGTTGACTGTTTCCTTTTCTGTACAGAAGCTTTTTCACCTCTGAGATCTCATTTTTCAATTGTTTGCCTTATTTCCTAAGCAACTGGAGCCCTGAGAAAATATTTGCCTATGCCTATATCTTTTTAAAATATGCATTTATTTATTTATCTGAGAGAGACAGAGAGAGAGATTGAGAATGGGTATGCCAGAGCCTCCTACCAGTGCAAACAAACTCCAGACTCATGTGCTACTTTGTGCATCTGGCTTTACGTGGATACTGCCAAACTGAGCCCCTGCCATCAGGCTTTGCAAGCAAGTGCCCTCTAACCACTGAACCATTGCCCCAGCCCTTGTACCTATATCTTGAAGTGTTCTTCCTAATTTTTCCTCTACAGTAGTTTCAGAGTTTTAGGTCTTTGGTCTATTAGAGTTGATTTTTGTACAGGCATTCTCCTCCATGTGGCTATCCATTTTCCCAGCACCATTTATTAAAGAAGCTGCATTTGGGGCTAGGGAGATAGATGGCTCATCAGTGAAAATCACTTGTTTGCAAAGCCTACCAGCTAGGGGTTCAATTCCCCAGCACCCATGTAAAGCCAGATGCACAAAGTAGTGCATGTGTCTGGAGCATTTGCAGCAGCAAAAAGGCCCTGGCATGCTTATTCTCATTCTCTCTCTTTTCCCACCCCACCCCTGGCAAATAAATACAAAATTCAAAAAAGAAGCTTCACTTTTGCACAACTGTGGCAGTGTTCTGGAATTATAGATACTGACTCAAGAGTGGGCCCACTTCTTAGAGAAGAGCCTGAAAGAAAGAAAACTGACTCTTGGATTGTTTAACCAAGTGTGAACTGAATTCACTGCTTCTGCTGCTGTGGCTGCTGCTTCTGCTGATGGGCACTCTGGTGTTTTTATTGATCAGCAACGACAGCAATATGTGAGGAGTCAGCATTATGGGAGTGAGGAACAAGGAACTTTGACTCTAAAAAATTCTTTGAGCTGCTGCCAACCATGGGCGCAGGAGGATCTCCAAGGAATCCTTGGTGAACAGCTACCAAGAAGGCTTCTTGGCCTCACTTGTGTGCTCCTTAGCGTCATGGATTCCTCATCATCAAAAGCAAGTGAGAAACAGCTGAAACCACCATCACAGCTGTGTCCAAGAATAACCATAAAGGAGGTAAAAATAGACTTAAGAGTAAGAACAGCAATGAATCTGAAAAGCAACAGTTGGCGTTCAAGGAGGATGGGCAAGAATATGCTCAGGCCCGGCGTGGTGGCACACACCTTTAATTGCAGCACTTGGGAGGCAGAGATAGGAGGAGCTCTGTGAGTTCAAGGTCACCCTGAGACTATATAGTGAATCCCAGGTCAGCCTGGACTAGAGGTGAAACCCTACCTCAAAAACAAACAAACAATATAGATGTTGGAGAGTGGATGACTAGAAACCATGTGTTTTCATGGTGTAAAAAGGTTATGCCACATCAGAGGGAAATTGAGAAAAAAGATTTGGATAAATAACTCAGACATCCTATTGGTCGGCCTCCAAGATTAGCAGAATAACAACGCTGATGTGATTTTTAAAATACAATGCAGATGAAGCTATAGGTCCAAAGGCATATAGCGAGCTTCAGAGCATGCTAAAATCAACGAATTGATACATATGGTCCTGGAGAGGATGATAAAATTCAGTTTGATGAACTCAACATTTTACATTGCAGTCTTTCTCAAGGAAAAGTTTTTTATTCTCAAGACTAATTTGTTGTGGCAGACTGATTTGTCACTAAGGTTACTTCTTTTAAAACTGATAATGCTGAACTATCTTAATTGAAATGTTAAGTAGCTCACTTTCTTCTTTTGATGTAATGGAACTTAAGGACAGAAGACCACATAAGCAAAAAATGCATTATTGCCTTTCCCACTTTGACCACATCCAGTAAGTAAATGGATGTTTTTTAATAAAAAGAAATTCTTTAAGCATTTGCTCAAAGGAGGGGATTTAGGAGTAGGACTGGTAAACTTTGCTGACAGAAAACACAGAGAGAGAAGAGAGATCACTGTAAACCTACGTGTTGCTCTCAACATTTCTGTAGGTAATGCTTTACTTTCAATGTCTGTTGCTTTCTATAGTCGTCAATGTATCTCTCACACAGATACATTGTTCGGGGTCAAATTATAACCAGGTCACTGAGAAAGTAGGGTAAAAAGCATGGCTTAAATTCATGTCAGTATCTCTTAACATTCTTTGTCAATATTGGTCATCTGTGCTGTTCAGGGCAAAGGCAATCTAAGACATAGTAAATATGGTTACATTATTCGAAACAGTCTGATTACATGGTTGTAAAATTAACTTCAGGGCAAATTACAACACAGGAATTTAGCAGAAAAAAAATCCCACAGAAATATTCTCAGAAAAGTTATTTGCAAGGCCCATAACAAGTATTCATTCCCCTGTTCTTTCTCATAGCTGATTCCCATATTTCATTCCTGTGGTTCATGCTCATAATTCATTCTCACATATTTCTCCAGTTTTTGTTTGTTGGTTTGTTTTGGCATTTATATTAAAAATCAGTTGACTATAGCTGTGAGGGGTTATAGCTGAATTTTCTAGTCTGTCCCATCGAACTACATATCTGTTTTGTGTTGGTACTATGACATCTTGGTTACTGTGGTTCTATAATATAACTTCGAAGCAGGTATGGTGATATCTGCAACATTATTCTTTGTGTCCACAATTGCTTTGGTTCTCCAAAGACTTTTCTTCTTCATAATGGTTTTAAATTGTTTTCTATTTCTGTGAAAAATGACAGTAAAATTTTGATTAGTATTTACATTGAATTTATAGATTGTTTCTGAAACCAAGTGTCCCTTTATATATTAATGAACCATATGTTTCCTTCTCATGACTTGCCTACGCTTTGTTTTGGACAGGGTCTCACTCTGTAGTTCAGGCTGGCCTCAAACTCATAGTCACCTGCCTCAACCTCCCAAGTACTAGGATTAGAGGCATGAACCACCACGCCCAGCTCACCTGCTGATACTTTGTACAAAACATAATGTATTAATTGTAAATGGTCTTGAAATTCTTCTAGAATAATTATGTTGTCTCTGTCTCTTTTGCTTTTTCTTTAATTGCAAAAGTTCCTTATTATTTTTATCCTATTCCGTTATTTGCTGATATTTTTCAAATATCATTTACCAATTTGTATCCTATATTTTCACTTTATGGAGTCTAAATTTTAATAAAGTAGAATTTTCACAATTTATTTTATGATTATCATTTCATGTTTAAAAATATTCTTGTACTCTGAGGCTGGAAAAATATTTATCCATATTTTCATATGAAAGTATAGAATTTACACTTTTGATGTCTAAGAGATTTTGGTGTGTGTAATAAATTGTCTGATGTGTGCACAGATGCACAGGCCCCGGGGCGTGTGCACAGAGGTCCTTCTCTTGTCACACATCCATTTATTTCCTTGAAACAGGATCTCTCCCTGAACCTGGAGCTGCTGCCTGTAAGTAAGCCCCAGAGATTTTCCAGTCCACGCCCACCTGAGCCCACAGGACAGTCTAAGGTTACAGAAATGTGTTGTGGTTTGGTCCCCATTGCAGTAAATCTGTAATACATCTGGCAGGCATCCACCCCTCGTGGAGACTGACCTTTCATAGTACAAGTGTTCCAGAAAGCCACCATGCATGTCTCTACTCAATTCTCCTTTAGTGCTAGTGATTCTCTCCAGTGCTATTCACTGTCCTTTAGTGCCACTCAGTAACGTTCTTACTAGGGTTTGGGCACAGGTGTCAGAGGACACGTCTGGTGTGGGTCCTCACCTTCTACCTTGTTCAGCCTGAATCCGCCAGGCTAGCTGGTCCCAAAAGCTTACACGGGTTCTGAGGATCCAACCTCAAAATACACTTGCATAGCAAGTGCTTTATCCACTGGGCCATCTCTCCAAAACAACTCTTGTAATTCTTAC
>PVHP010010351.1:0-47770 GCA_004024765.1 Zapus hudsonius
TTTTTGCGGGGGGGGGCAGGGTCTCACTTTAGCCCTGTCTGATCTGGAACTCACTCTGTACTCTCAGGCTCGCCTTGAACTCACAGTGATCCTTCTTCCTCTGCCTCCCTAGTGCTCAGATTAAGGGTGTACACCACCATGACTAGCCTTTTTTTTTTTTTTGAAAAATGTATTTATTTGCAAGCAAAGAGAGAGAAAGAGAGAATGAATGAGAATGGGAGGGCCAGGGCCTAGTGCCACTGCAAATGAACTCCAGATGCATGTGCCACTTTGGGCACCTGGCTTTACATGGGTACTGGAGAATTGAAACCAGCCGTCAGGCTTTGCAAACACATGCCTTTAACTGCTGAGCCCTTCCCCAGTCCACAGAGAACTCCTTTTTAGTACCTTTTGGGAGTTAGGGTATATTGATGGAAACTCTGAAGGAAGAGGTCCACATGCCAGGAAGATGGGCCACTGCTGAGAATGGACGGGTTTGGCTCACTCAGTGAACAATGCTGGTTTGGCTCAGGGTCCCCAGACATTTATCTGAGGAGCTGTGATGAGGCTTGAGGTGGATGTGGAGAGTCCTTGGCTATGTGATGGATTTATTACAAAATGAGGGGAAGTCATAGGAGCGTGTGAGTGAGAAGATATTATTTTTCCACTGAAGGCACTTCTGCTACATTTTTATTGACAGTTTTATACATGCATAGAATGTATTTTGATCATAATCATCATCTATTGCCTCCCGTCTCCCCATTCTCCTTCCACTGAACTCCTTCCCGACTAGTCCCTCTTCCACTTGGATGACTTGTGTTTTCTTGTGTATTTGTGTTACCACTGAGATTAATTCAGATGGCTTGTATGAGCATGGGTGGGGGATTATTTCCCAGAGCACAAACAATTCACCAGTGGATACACCCCTGCGGAAAATATCTCTCACTTCCCAATAATTATTACTGCCCGTAACTCTTCAGGAAGAGATGAGGGCCCCATGACTGAATGTTGATGGACCCACTATTGTGCCAGTAACTGTGAGGTCATGAATGCAACAGCCATGTTGTGTCAGAATGATAGCATTCCACAGCACTTCTTTCTATTATCTGGGTCATACATTCTTTCTTCCTTCTCTTCTTCTGTAATATTGCCTGAGTCTTGGAGGGGGTGATGAAGATGTTTCATTTGGTGCTGAGGACTCCAAAGTCACTTTTTTCTCAGCACTTTGACAAGTTTGGAGTCTCCTCAGTACTCATTGCTAACTGGAAAAAGGAGCTTCTCTAACCAAAGGTAAGAGCAGTTTACCACGTGCTTTTTTTTTTTCTTTTTTGTAACAAGGCAGTTGTGATTAGAGTCAGAAGGTATTGAGCATTCCTTCACTTTGTGAATAGGTGAATGAATGAATAGCAGAGAATCTCAAAGGAACTTCCAATTGAGGTTAATTTGGAGCTGAATAAAAAATAACATTTATTGCTCTTTGTTATAGGAACAGGAAACTTTGTAATGCAAATGTGTACTTGAAATCTACCCTCAATCACATTTTTACCCAAACATTTTCCTGTCTTCTTGGGGATGGCAACACTCTAAGAGAAATACACCATTTGCAGCAGAAGTCCCAGTTTCTTCTAGGCGACTATCATTTTTTTTTCGTTTGGGTTGAAGGAGACTATTGTGATGTCTCAGCTTGGCATTGCGACTGGCCCTGTGATTTATAGCTGATTAAAAGCATCGCCTTAAACCAGGAGCAGAAGTAGTTGGTCAAAACCAAGCAGCCATCTGCATGAATGGACATAGCTTATTGAGCAGCTGCCGTGCTCAATGCCTATGAAGGTCTATTCATTTTAAACTTGAGGGGAGAATAGCAAATAGCTTCTAAGTTCAATCTCACTTCCTGTCTAGACACCTTTCTTACCATTAGTTCTCCATTTATGAAATAAGGATAGTAATAGCCACCTCTCAGATTTGTGAAAATGGTCAGCAGAATAATATGTGATGTCTAGCACAACTTTTAGCACATAGGTGTGCAATAAAAAGGAGCTGCTTCCACTTTAAAGGGAGGGTCTCTGTTCTTTCCACCAACAAACACATGTGGAGTAAGGAAGGAGCAGAGGTGGTAGGTTCCCATTCTGCCAAGCACAGCCTTGGGGGCTTGCACATTGAACTTCCCTTCTGCATCCCACATACGAGGACCAGTGGGGAGCCCTGAGCTCACAGGGCCAGCAGGACGATCTGTGCATTCAATGGCACCTAGACACATGAACCAAGTGTTCTGCAGGCAGCAAGGACTCTTGGTGAGGGTAGTGAGAACACAATTCATAGAGGAAGAAGAATTCTCCAGTTGGACACCTGCAGGGAACTTGCAAAGGTTCAAAGAGGCCCTGGGGTTCCACAGAGGTGAGGTGTCTGCTGGCCTGGGCTGCATCCTTAAGTCATGAGAGGCTTTGGGACCTGGGGAGTGACAGACAAGTTTGGAATTGGCCACACAGTGTCTGGCTTCCGCTTCCCGTGAATTCCTCATTTGGTTTCTGGTCATCAGTATAATCAGATGTGGCACCATCACAGTTGCTCTTTGTCTTCCTGAACCACACTCACTGTTTGAATGCTTCGTGGTGAATCGATGCCAAATGTTTAAAAAGGAAATTTTAACTTGGTGAACTTCACAATCGGATGGATTTGAAACAACAAAACAAAGTCATGACTATATGCAATCCTAAAACAGAAGAAAAATGTCAAGGGAGGAGAGGAGGAAAGTGAAAATGGGTGGAGAAAGTGCCAACGTGAGAGGCAAGAAATGGGAGGGAAAAGGCTACAGGTGGTCCGGATCACTAAGGAATGATGTCTGAGTGCTGGTCCATTCCTTGTGTCTTCTACTCACACAGAATGGCGTGGAGCTGATGGCATCTGGGCTCTGTAGCCACAGTGTGTTAAAAAACATGCACACTTACTTAGTGCTGTGTGGCAGGCATTGTTGAGTGCATTGGGAAAATACAGGCATACAGGCTCTTGCCCCAGAGGAGTTTTTGTGCTCTGTTACCTCAGGGTTGTTCAGGAATTGATTTGCTCTAGTTGTGGGTTGGCCAGTTACCCCTGTGCTCGCTCTTCATGGTAAGAAGGAAGGCAGTGCAGTGAAATGGCTAGAGCCCAGGATGTGGGGTTAATTACACCAGAGTAGTAATCCTGGCCCTTCCTAGCTAGGGGCTTCTGTGCTAGACTTCAGGGAGCTTGTATTTCAGCTTCAGAGGTTGGTAGTGAGGGTGCCAGGTTGTAATGGATTCCAAACTGGCCATGGGTGAAGCATACAACTAATGGTAATGTATCGGTTGCTTTCTCATTGCTGAGACAAAATGCCTCACCAGGAACAGTTTACAGAAGACAAAGGTTTTACTTTGGCTTCCACTTCCAGAGACTAGAGTCCATCATGGAAGGGAAGGCATGGCAAGAGCAGGAAGCTGGGTCACATTGCAAGGCAACCAGGAAGTGGAGGGAGAACAAGTGGGGCCAGGCTAAAAGAACCTCAAGGCCCAGCCCTAGTGACACACTTCCTTCACAAGCTCCACCGCATAAAGATTCCATGACCTTCCAGAACCGTACCACTAACTGGGGATTAAGTATTCAAACACATCTGCCTGTGGGGGACATTTCATATTTAAACCACCACTGGCAATCATTGTTGTCAAAAGTGGTTATGAGGGGCTGGAGAGATGGCTCAGCGGTTAAGGCACTTGCCTCCAGTGCCTAAGGCCCTGGGTTCAATTCCCCAGGTCCCACATAAGCCAGACCCACGCGGTGGTGGCCCGCGTGGTGCATTCTCTCTCTCTCTCTCTCTCTCTCTCTCTCTCTCTCTCTCTCTCCTCTCTGCTTTAAAATGAATAAATAAAATATTTTTTTTAAAAAAGTGGTTATGATGCCTACTATTAACCTAAAGAAAATAGCAGAAAATGACAAACGGTAGTGAGGTTGTGGAGAAATTGGAACCCTTATGCATTGCTGGTGGGAATGTAAAATGGTATAACCACAAAAGGAAACAGTATAGCAGTTCCTCAAGAAATTAAATATAGAAGGATCATATGATGCAGTAGTTTCCCTTTTGCTTATACACTCACCAGAATTGAGAGTGAAGTCTTCAAGAGATTATGTCCAACCACGTTCATTACAGAGTTCACAGTAACCAAGGATCTGATGCCAATAAGTGTCTACTAATGGATAAAACAAAATGTGGTTTATTCATGTACTAGACTATCATTCAACCTTGAAGAGGATGAAACTCTAACACTTGTACAATATTGAGGAACCCTGAGGATGTTACGCTGGGTCACACAGGCCAGTTATAAAAGGAAACAAATATATTGTGTGAGTCTTCTTGGGCATTGAGCCTAGTCAAATCTGTGGTGTCTGAAAGTAGAATGGTGACTTCCAGATGCTGTGGGAAGATGGGAAAGGGAACTTACTGTTGAATGGGTGGACTTTCAGGTTTTTAGATGAAAAGTGTTCTGAATATGCAGTGTGAAGCACACCACTGAATTATGCCCTTGAAGTAGTTGGGGTTTAAATTTTATGTTATGTGCATTTTCCTAGTAATTCTAAAAACCAAAATGATAGGAATGTGAACAAGTAGAAAAATTATATTGAGGACATTTCACTAGGTTTGATAAATTGCCCTTCTGGTTAGGAACTCGCCTATCCAATGCCTGGTGTTCACCCTTTCATAAAGGACTTCACAGAGGCTTTTAGCATTCACTTTGTACAACGGGCTGGTGAATTTCTGGCTGACAAAGTAGTGTATTGCTGTGATATGAGAGTACATGTGACAGAGAAATTTACCAATTGTGCTATGCGGTAGAAGATCTTTTCTGTTCTTAAATGCCCACTAAGTGATGGTGCCATTGGGCCTTTTAGAGTAGATCGGGTTGATAGATGATCTGATGATTTTGCTATTTCTAGCTATGTGCTCGTTGACTAATTTTTTATTTAAAAACAAACAAACAAAACAAAAAAAACCTGAGCAAATTAAGCAAGCCCTCTACCCCTGAGCTACATCCTCATCCTGAAAGAAATATTCTAATGGACTCTTCATAGGTTTTGAGGGGACTTTTAAAAAAAGTTTTCCCAACATAGAGTATGTCAAGTATCATATAATGTAGAAAAATACAGAAAATAGAGTCACCTAGCAAAATGCAAGACATGATGTAACATGTTCAGATCAGAAGCGGCTGGTACCCAAGGCATCACCTCCCTTCAGTACTGTCTCCTTCATCCTTCTACTTTTGCTTTAGTTTTCAAAGTAGGTAGCTTTCTAGCAACACAGTGAAAGGAGCTGCAAAGCAGGACAGTAGGTTTGACAAATAAGCAGATTTTCACGCTGTGGGTCTGGCCGCCAGCAGCATCTCTGCGCAGTGGGCTTCTTGCCATTTAGTGGGAGAGTGCCCTGCTGCACACCCTGGCTGTGTTTCTCATACTTGAATTTAATTGAAGCCCTATTTAAATACCTTTTATTTTTCCATTAATTAGTAAAACTAGTTGGCACGAACCATATATAGCTTGTTTTCCTGCCCATGCCTCCACAGGGAAGTAAACTTACAAATGCAAATGTGCGGCTGTGATAGGGTGCTTTCCGCTGACCCACACCCATCAGATGCCCTGTGAGATGACACAGTGCCAGCCTCTGCTCTGGCATGTGAAGTTCTCACTTCTCTGTGGATTCAGTGGCGCTGGGCTGCAGGAGAACAGGACCCCATTTCCTGATGTCCACGAACACAGCATCTTTATTACTGACGGTTTCTCTTCCGTGTAGCTTGCATATTTGTTTTTGCTGAGGGTGGGGGTGGAGAAGCATACTTTGACCTGTGGGATTTGTTAATCCATGAAGTAGTGCTTTATTTATTCATCATTCAGAAAACATTTCTTGGATACTCACCGCTCATGAATATGGATGTGTATGGCCTGCCGTTACAGCCACTGGTTCTCAATAGTGGAATTGTTCCAAATATAAAGTCAGTTCTACGTATTCTCTGGTAATATCCTTAGAGTCAACCAAATTTGGATTGAAAATGTTTTTTAAATTTGCATTTGTATTAAGCAAGTACATATTTTTGTTATTCCTTAAACAATATGGCCTAACAACTACTTATATAGCACTTATATTGTATTAAGTAATATAAATAATCCATAGATGATTTAAAGCACGAAGTATTTATAAACACTATGCCATTTTGTATACTAGACAAACACCCACAGACTTTGACATCTACTCTGGGTTCAATCTTCCTGTGGATACTGAGAGACCACTATACTCAGACAGTTACAAACAGGTTTAGCAATAGATTAAAGAGTCTGAATTTTTGTTTTACACAAAATATGAAAATATACAGGCAGTGGAACATTGAGGAAGTAGTCTTTTGTGTGGAGATGTTTCAGGTGTGATTCAGGTCGAGACTAGGGATACATAGCCACACCCTGCAGGGGGTCTGAGCCTGTGGTTTCACTGTTCATTCCTTGGCCCCTACCCCACCTTATTCCAGCCCAGCCACAGTTCCCCTTCTCGGCATCTGCATTTCCACTGCTTGCCTCTGTTGGCAGCCATGGGGTGCTACTGAAGACGTGAATCTTGGGAAAAGAGGATAATGCTGGACTCAGAAGCCTGACTAGAACAGGGTAACTTCCAAGGGAAGAAGTGAATTCCTCAGTAGGAAATCAAAGATGGGACAAGCATTTGGCTGTATTCCTGCTTATTTTGGCGAAGAATGTGCAGGGCTTGAGGTAAACGTTCTACATGGTAGTGGGGTGTTGGAGGAGCAGTGAGATACCGTATTACCAATGGAGAATTAGCAACTGTCCACACTCTGTTGAATACTAATCTTGAAACATTAGCTGTTCTTAAACTCTCAAGGCTTCATTTTCTTGTAACAAAACAGTAATCATAGATGTCTGTCTCATATTTCATACAGTTGTTGCAAAAAACAAGATGAGGTCACATGCTTGTTTAGCTTCATGTTATTGTAACAAAGTTCCTAAGATATTTAACTTATCAAGGGGAAATCCTATTTTGGCTTCTGGTTTTGGACATTGCTTTCGGCCTCTGATGA
Source organism: Zapus hudsonius (assembly GCA_004024765.1). Taxonomy (NCBI): domain Eukaryota; kingdom Metazoa; phylum Chordata; class Mammalia; order Rodentia; family Dipodidae; genus Zapus; species Zapus hudsonius. Next base: position 7,062 of record PVHP010010351.1, read on the forward strand.
GGCAGCTATCATGCAGGAGCACATGATGGAACAAACCAACCACCTCATGAGCCAAAAGCAGAGAGAAAGGGAAGAGATGAGGTCCCATCATTTCCTTCCAGGGCATTCCTCCAGTGACCTTAGGATCTCATATAAGGCCCAGCCCCACTACAGATCTACAGCACCTATCAGTGTCACCACCCCCAAAGACTAAGCTTTTAACATCTTATCCAAATAAGTGCAGAACACTTATCCAAACTTAAGCAATATCTGAGAGTTCTTTGAGGAACCAACTCACCACATCCATCAGAGGTAAGTCTTGTGATGATGCCCAGGATGGTTTAGAATTCCTGGGCTTAAGTGATCTCCTGCCCCAGCCTCCCAAGTAGCTGGGACTAAGGCACACACCATTGTTTTTGGCCAGATGACTATTGTTTTAGATTGAACTGTTATACTCCTAGCTTTGTCTTTTGTAGAAGATATTTCCTGTTCCTGGTATCTTGGCCTGTTTTGCATTCATGCATTATCACCATCCTATTGGAGACTTTGAGATTTTGGTGTACACACCAGATGCAAATTCATTCTTAAAATGTTATTCCAAAGGCAAAGGGAATTCTCTTTTCCTCCTTTCCTCCCTCTCTCCCTCCATCTTTCAAGTTAACAATGAAGATTAACCACCACAACCCGTAAAAATTTTTTTCTTTTGAAAAGAATAATAAAAAATAAAATAAAAATAGACCCAATTTTAAGAAATAGCTATTTTTTTCTGGTTTTGTTCTTTCAAGCAACTTTTTAATTTTTGTTATATAAGCCAGGTGTGATGACACATGCTTTATAGGCCCAGCTATTTGGTAGGTGAGACCTGAGTCCAGGAGTTCAAGGACAACCTGGACAACATAGTAAGATTCTGTTTAGAAATTAAAAAAAATATTTTTTTCTTCTTCTTTTACATAGAGTCTTGTATACCTTTACCCCTGGTCTCCATTTCCCTGAGGGTTCTCCTCAGTAGGATTCTTGGTGTACACTGTGGGGTAATTAGGGCCTCTGTCAGTCTGGGGGCAGGGGCTATGCTTCAGGATATTTCTACCCACCCTGTGGCTCTTATAGTCTTCAAGCCCCCTCTTTCAAAATAGTCCCTGAGTCTTTGTGGGTGTTAGCAGTTTGTTTTTAGTGTTGAGTTCTTTGTTGTGATATGATTCAGTTCTCCACTGTGTTTGTTGCTGTTTCCCTGGAGGCAGTTGTCAGGCTAACATTGGGAACAATACTTATCACTGCTTCCACTGTAGAGTCTTGAATGTGGTAGAGGTAGCACATATGTTTAGAATTTTTTTAAATGTACTTATTGATTTATTTGTAAGGAGGAAGAGAGAGGAGAGAGAGAGAGAGAAAGAGAGAGAGAGAGAAACTTTGGGTGTGCCAGGGCCTCTTGTCACTGCAAACTCCAGATGCATGTGTCACTTTGTGCATCTGGCTTTATGTGATGTTAGGGAATTGAGCCCTGACTGCCATGCTTTGCAAACAAGCACTTTAACTGCTGAGCCTTCTTTTCCCAGCCCTCTGTCTAAAACTTATATATAATATATAATTTTTATTAATAAGTAGAAACCCATGTACAAGTCTTATGTTGGTACCACCATTTCCCTTCTCCTAGCTCCCATTCCACTGAGGGCCCTCCTCTTTGGGATTGCCATAATGCTCCATGGTGTGGAGGGTTCTGAGTTGTGAGAGCAGCAGGCAGTTTTTTTGAGGGGGGAACAATGCCTCTGGATTTTCTTCCCACCATGGCATGTACAAGTCTATGGATTTTAATGCATGTATATGTATTCATTTAACCAACATTATAATAAAGACAGGTCTCTCTCCCACAATGCCCTTGTGCTCCCCATATCCTCACCTCGGCCAGTCACTGACCTGTTTTGCCACTATCATTTTGCTTTTTCCATGTCATATAAATAGAATCATGTAACCTCCCTCCCCCCAATAATGGCTGTATGGAGATATAATTCACACACCATAGAATTACCCATCTAAAGCATATAATTCAATGCCTTTGTCAGTGTGTTCACAGATTCAGAGTTGTGCAGCCATCACCACAGTCAATTTGAGGGCATTTTCATCACAGCCGGAATCCTGAACCTTTTGGCAGTCACTACCCATCCCCAACCCATTCGCCCCCTTCGCCTCCCATCTACTTTTAGACAAATGATTTGAACAATATTTGTAAACGGTTTTTGCTGTTTTCAGATGGAGATGTAATTGATTTCACTTTGAAGATTTTCAAGGTATAATCCATAATGTAATTTCTGTAAACCTTATTATTGGGAGGGCGAGAAAACCTTCATTGTGTCTTTTGTCGGAAAGAGTACTTAAATCAAGCTGTTTTTCTACTTTTTGATCTCCTCTATCCTATGAGACAGTGGACGGCAGTGCTGCTCATCTGGAATTGGAGGAAGCTCTGGAAGCCATGTTTTAAATTACTGTATGTGACCATACATGTGTGTATGTGTGTTCATGTGTGTGGGAACACATATGTACATGGAGGCAACAGAGTGGCCTTGGCTATTCTCCTTAATCCCTCAGTACTTACGGAAGCAGGCTCTCTCACTTGCTCTCCAGTCTAGCTGGTCATCTTCCCCCAGGGGTCCCCTGATTGTCCTTCTGAGTGCTGAGATTATAGGCAGGTCACCACACCCATCAGGTAATTGAGAGGGTGTTGGGGATCTTTGTCCACTGAGCTTACTCATTAACCCCTCAAGTTTGCACTCCTTTTTGCACATGCTAAGCTAGCTTTCTACCAGAGTTATATCCACAGCTCGAAAACTGAGCTCTGAATTGGCAGCTGAATGCTGTGGGCATTTTGCTTTGTCATATTCTGCTGCCCACTCCTCCTTGTGACAATGATGGCAGTGCCATACCTCCCAGATTTTACTTGGGGCAGCTTCTCTGTGTGCCTCAACTTCCCCACCTACAGAATAGAGCAGTTTGTATCTTCTTGATCAGGTGACCGATGCTTGCTCCAGAGGTGGTCCCTGAGAGGTAAGGCCAGGACCTGACACCCCCATGAGAGGCACAAATTCCCACTGCTGGAGATACATAATCTTGGGCAAACCACTGCTCTTCTCTTTGCCTCCTGTCTGCTACTTGATGATTAATAATAGGTCATTTTGAAGTTTCCCTGTGATTGTGTGGATGTACTCCAAAAATAACTGAGGCCTGATAAATATTTAATATTTGCTTTTGCTTAATTGAAGTAGCCATTATTCGACCATAGAAGCTCCCTATCCCCCCTTTCCCTCTCCTCTCCTTTCTTCCCTTTTCTTTTTAATACAAGGTCACCATGTAAACCAAGCTAGCTTCAAATCACTATGCAGTCCAGACTGGCCTTGAATTCCTGATCCTCTTGCTTAAGCCCATACTTTTTTTTTATTATTATTTGCAAAAAGCAAGACCCTCTGAGCCCAGACACATGCTTTGACTTGAGCCAGCACCAAGATTTGGGATGTTTGCGAAAGCATAAATACAACATGTGTTGTTGAAAGGGAAGAATGTTTGCATGAACTAAGATGGACAGAGGAGGAAGCCACACAGGATGGCTTATGTCCTGCATTGTTCACTCTCTCTGGGAGAAGAAAGGAACTTTCTGGCTCTGAGACCCTTATTTCTTCCTCGGAGGAACTGAACCCACTGGGATGTAAGTACGTTTCATTCTGCACATTATCTGATGATGATCCATGACATCCCATGTGAAGCCCTTTCCTGCAGACAAAAGGTTAATCTATGGAAGCAAGGTCGTGATGAGTTTTCGAGTAGTCAGGAAAGCAAGTTTCCTTCTTCATTGGAAAATTTTTATAATGTAGCATAGTGATTATTTGCTTTACTTTTATATCATCGGAATTAACTTTAACAGAAAGCATTATAAAATAGCAATCAGTTATTGAATGTTCATCCTCTGTTTGATGACCAAGTCCTTACTTAGAAAGTGTGTTACTTAGTCTTGTTATTGACCAAGGAATCTGAGGTGCAGAGATAAAAATTTGCTTACTTAGTTTCTAGGTAAATAGAGCATGAGTCAGCTCGACTCCCAGACTGGTGTGTTTTTATATGTGGAAGGTAATGTCCTTGACTTTCGTTTATCAGGTTGGCTCCTAAAACACTAATGCGTATTAGGTACAGAATATTTATTTACCACACACTGTGTTCATTCATTATTCTAAACACTAGCTGAACTTTGATTTGCTTAATTCCCACAGATATGTTAAGTCTTTTTTGCAGATAAGTAAAGCTTAAGGTGCTTACTACCATGTAGCTCTGTGAGGTGGGGCTGTGACTCGAACCCATGAAGTCTGGCTCTTAGGTTTAGCCCCCAAACCACTGAAATCCGAGGTGCAGCTACTTTAATGCGGGAAAACAAAAGTCCAGACACTACAAACCAGACACAGCTAAGGCAAGACAGCCCCCAGCTCTACGCTTCGTGCTAGATTTACTATGGCCATGGCTGGAATAGATGAAGAAACAAGTTCATTGAAATTGAACAGGAAATTTAAACACGGAGTCAATAGTTTAAATCACAGTATGAGTGACGTCATCAACTGTGTTAACTTCATCTGGTGACTTCGTTCACCTCTATTACAGTCATCACTTCTGGGAACAAATAATTTTCCTGTTGCAGAAGAGCAAAACAACTAATGAGGCTTAGAGCAAAGGCTTAATTATGATTGAATCAGGGCCTTTTATTCATTGTGGATCTCACATTTTTCTTTTGCTAATTAGTCATCTAGCTTGGGTTTTTCTTATCTGATAGAAGCTTTTTGATATCATATATGATCCAGTTTCTTGGAAGCATTTGTGGCAATGTGCCCATACTTTCTGAGCAAAACCAGTTTATTCTCTGGGAAGTGATGGCCAGGGCTTTGGCTCAACCAGTGGGCCATCATAGCTGCATAGCGCCTTTATGGTATTCCTAATATTTGATAATTGATATATCCATTTAAAAATTTTTACCTACTTATTGGGGCTGGGGAGGTGGCTCAGCAGTTAAAGGCCCTTGCTTATAAAGCCTGCCAGCCTGGGTTTAATTACCCAGTGGCCACATACAGCCAGATGCACAAAGTGGCACATGCAACTGGAGTTCACTTGTAAGAGGTCCTGATATACCCTTCTTTCTCTCCCCCCCACACAAAAAAATTAAATTAAAAATTATTTATTTATTTGAGACAGAGTGTGTGTGAGAGAGAAAGAGGCAAACAGACAGAGAGAGAGAGAGAGAGACAGAGAGAGAGAGAGAGAATGGGCGCTCCAGGGCCTCCAGCCACTGCAAACAAACTCCAGACACATGTGCTACCTTGTGCATCTGGTTTTACATGGGTACTGGGGAACTCAGGTCCTTCTGCTTTGTAGGCAAACACCTTAACCATTAAGCCATCTCTCCAGCCCAAAATATTTCAAATTGTTCAACTTGTTTATTTTTACATGTGTGTGGCAGTGCACATGTGTGTGCATCAGGGTCTCTTGCCACTGCAAATGAATACCCACCTAGCTTTATATGGGTGCTTAGGGAATTGAACTGGCCCCACAGGCTTTGGAAGCAAGCACCTTTAACCACTGAACCATTTCTCCAGCCCCAATATCTTCATTTTTTACTGATAATTCTCTGAATGGAAGAGCAGTTAAATGGATGCCTGCAACTTTTCCATTAGAAAGGAGGATGTAGTTAGATTCTACTTCCTTTCCTTACTAGGATGGCAGATGATTCCCTTAGTAAAGCTCCAGTTTCTTTTGTCTCAGTGAAGTCAGTTTTGACATTGTTTTGAAAATGTTGTGACATTGACTTGAACAGGAAAGTAATTGCTGACGTGAAGTGTTTCATCTCAGTGCCAGGCCTGGTACTTGTTCTTGAACTAATGTGCAGGATCCATTTTAGTGCACCCGGAGCCTAACTCGAGCCACACTACGTAATTTCTTTGGACTTAATAATTCCCAAATATAGCAGTTTAAGGCTTGGCATTGGGTGGAGATGGTCTTTTGCCCTCGTCACCTGTGGGTTTGGGAGCAGAGCTGAAGGCGGGTCTCGTATTTATATTTTTTATGTCGACTGAGAAGGAACGTAGGCCTTGGGGACATGGTGATGGCCTCTACACTCGGGCCATAGCTGCACCACTCTGTTTTAAACCATCCACTTCAGGTCTTTCCCAGACAGGCTGAGCGGAATGTGGAGAGGAAAAGGCTCCCAGCAGAATAGAACATTTGCCAAGTGGCATTTCCCCCTCAACCTAAAGGAAACAGAGGAGAAGAAACTAGGCGACAAGTGGCATTTGGGCAGCAGTTAGAGGTCACGTAGCCCCCTAGGAGAGAAGCAGAATCACAAAAGAGTCAGATGTCAGAGAAGCCAAGTGAATCCACGATGTTGGGCCATCATTTAGAAATTGGTCACAGGGACTGGAGTGATGGTTCAGCAGTTAAGGCACTTGCCTGCAAAGCCTAATGACTCAGGTTCAATTCCCCAGTACCCATGCAAAGCCAAATGCACAAAGAGGTGCATGCATCTGGAGTTCATTCGCAATGGCTAGAAACCCTGGCACACCCATTCTCTCTTCTCTCTCTATCTCTCTCTCTGCTTAAAAATAAGTAAAGATAAATATTTTTAAAAAGATTAAAAAAAAAGAAATTGGTCAGAATACTTATGCCAACTGGAAGTTGTCTTCTTGGTACAGCAAAGAGGGAAGAGAGAAGCCCTTCTTGGAGGCATTTAAAATATTCAAAAGAACAGAGAGATCCAGTGGGAAACAGTGACAGCTTCCTGTCTATATCAAGTTCTCTGAGGCAAAGTAGAAAGAGGTGAAATGCACTCCGGGATGGGAGAAGAGTGAGCTGCATTGACTTGAACGCTTTGAAATGAACACACTGGAAGTTTCTGCTGTCTGAGCTTTCCCTTTAAGCCCAGGGTATGTGTTTCTGCAGTATAGTTGCTGTTCACTGTAAGCACTTTTTATTCGTTTGTTCATTCTTTTGAGATTGTTCCATTGAATGTAACTTCTTATCAGTTTATGGTGAAACTACTGCTTATGTGGAATTTAATGTGTTTTATCTTGTATGTAATCTTAACATTTCAGTTCATTTGCACATTTATATTTCAAGAGACACAGTATCTTGATGTGCTGCTCAGACTGGCCCTGATCTCCTAGGCTCAAGCTGTCCTCCTCCTCAGCCTCCTGAGCAGCTGGGACCACAGGAAGCATGGTGCTATGTCCCTGTTTGATCTTGAGATTTGAAACACGAAATATTATTGTCTTACTAAATGTAAAAATGTTTGTTCTCTGAGAGTTGATTTTAACAATGTGATAGAATCAGTTTTGAAATAAAGGAAACTAATAATAAAAACAAATTTTATAACAAATGAATAAGGACACCATTATGCAGTTTTTAAAAACAAAATATAATCTAAAGCCAATTCTTTGTAAATATTACAACTTTTTATGGCTACAATTTAAACAGATTCCTGACTAAAAAAAAAATTTTTTTTGAGGTGAGGTTTCAGTCTAACCTAGGCTGACCTGTAGCTCACTCTGTAGTTCAATCTGGTCTCGAACTTCTACCTCAGCCTGGGTAGTTTGAGTGCTGGGATTGAAGGTGTGAGTCACCCATGCCCACTTTAAATGGACATGTTTGGGTTGTCAGGTATATGTCACAAAAATAAGGGTCAGAGAATATAGTATGAAATTCAAGTTCATTGAATTTACTGAACACCAGTGTATTAGAAGTCAGATTTTATTTATTTATTTATATTTATTTATTGTCACTGTGGTAAATACTTGAAAGAACAACTTGGAAAGAGGAATGATCTATTTTAGCTCATGGTTTCAGAGCTGATAGTCCCCAGTCAGCTTGTTCTGTTGCTGTGGACCCATAGTGAGACAGAACATCGTGTGGCAAGACAGCATGGTGAAGCAGTTTCTAGGAAACATAGTGTGTGGGTGGACGTGAGTGTGTGTGTGTTTGTGTGCTCACGCATGTGTGTGTGTATGCTTGAGCATGCGCACATGTGTGCACATGTGGAAACCAAATGACAACCTCAAGTATGGCTCCTTAGGAGCCATTCACCCTATTTTTTTTTTTTTTTTTGTCTAAAAAAGCATGTCTCACTAGCTTGGAACTTGCCTAATGCTTAATTAGACCAAACTGGCTGGCCATGGAGCCTCAGGGATCTGCCTATCTCCACATCCCCAGCTCTGGAATTACAAGTGCATGCTACCATGCTTGAGTTTTTGTTTTTTAAATTTGTATCTTGGGGATCAAACTCAAGTCCTCATGCTGGTAAAGCAAGCATTTTACCAACTGAGCTATCTCCCTAATCCTATGCCATTTGGTATATATGCATTTTCTGGGATAGATAATAAAAATTAAATATTCTGGATTTTTTTCACTGTGATAAAGTATAATAGAATTTGCTATTTTAACCCTTTGTATGTGGTTCCCTGGTGTTAATTCACAATGTTCTGCCAACATTAACACCATCTGTGTTCAGAATACTATTAGTTTTACCTCAATGGATAAAAGCTGTCTGAATCAGATGTTGTAACTCATGCCTGTAATCCCAGCACTTAGGAGGCAGACACAGGTAGATCTCTGTGAGTTTGAGGATAGTCTAGTCTAATAGCCAGCCATGGCTACATAGACTTTGTAATAATAATAATAATAATAATAATAATAATAATAATAATAATAATAATAATAATAATATAATAGAGTAAAGATCAGAAAGCTGGCAATGCCAAATGAAATCCAATTAGTCTGTGACTGAGGCGTTAACACTGGGCTCACATGAGATTGCCTGGAACATCAGGACCATCTGCTTTCACCCATGGTCCTAAGTGTGCACCTTTGAGATTGGTTGCACCTGCTGCACCTCATTAATGTTTGCATGGGTATGCTGATTTCTCCTGCTTATCGCTGAGCTGAGGGTGAAGCGTGGAGACGGTCTTGCACATCCTTCCTTGGCACTGGGCGTTAGGAAGGCGTTAATGAGAGCATGTGGATTCTGAATGCAGAACCTGGGATGCTGTATTTTAAGGGTTTTGTAGGAAAACTCATGGTCAAAGTTTGCACACTGGTATGTGGTTATTAAAGACCCTGATAATTTAAAAACCTGCAATTGCAAGCAGTTAGTGTCCAGAACCTTGCTTCTGTTTAACCTATCGGATTTGCCTTTGTTTATTTGAATACCCAGCACCGTGATGCACTTCCCTTCCTCCTGCTCAGGAAGCCTAAGTACTGCCCATCTCAAAGCCCGAAAGGCTTAGGTGATCATGCAAACATCCTACCGTCTTTACTCACAGCTGAGGCTAAGACTTCATTTTTCATGTCTTTGGAAGCTCCGACAGCTAGCACAGATCACATTGGCCTCACTGTGTTTAGCTGTGGTGTGCTAATGCACAGCCCCTTGCTCCCCTCTCTTCTTAGCCCAAGAGCTAAAAATGGAACCACAAACGACAGGCGCAACCATTCTGAGAACTTGTCCTGTTTACACCATTTATAGCAACAGACACACATTAGACATGGTTTTCAACGCATGCAGTCCTTCAACCTTGGTCTTTTCATTGCTTTAACTTAATTTATATTTATTTATTTACTTTTGTTTTTTTCAAGGTAGGGTCTCACTCTAGTGCAGGCTGACCTGGAATTCACTATGTAGTCTCAGCATGGCCTCAAACTCACAGCAATCTTCCTACCTCTGCGTCCTGAGTGCTGGGGTTAAAGGAATATGCCGATTTATTTTTTTTGAGGCAGGGTCTCACTCTAGTCCAAGATGACCTATGAAGCTGTGAAGCTCAGGCTAGCCTTGAACTCAGTCATCCCACTTCAGCTTCCCAAGTGCTGGGATTATAGGCACAGCACCAAGTTTAGGTCTTCAATCAGAATGCATGTTCTTTACAGTAAAGCTACTAAACTAAGTCACTTAAGGGCTAAGGAGTCTCTGCTTTCATTCTGCCTTATTGTTCCATCTTGTTTCTTTATGGCACTTGTGCTTTTTAAACACGCCTGGCATTTTGGCTTTCTGCTTGGTTTTAAAAATTGCAAGGTTATGGGCTCGGGAGATGGTCCAGCAGGTAAGGGTGCGTGTTACACAGACATGAAGACCACAGCACCCATGTAAAAAGCCGGCCCGGCCATGCATCCTGTAACCCCAGTGCTGGGGAGAGAAGAGGCAGAGATAAAATGATCACCAAGGCTGTCTGGTCAGCCAGTCTGACTGAAAACAGCAACTCCAGATGCAGTGTAAGACTGTCAAGAAAACAAAAGAGCAATCAAGGATGGGACTGGACATTCTCTTTCAGACTCTTGGTCTGTGAATACTGAGTACTGCACCCCCACACACATGTTATGGTTTTAATGTAAAATGCCCCCCACTCCCACAGGCTAATGTGTTTGAGAAGGTTGTGGAACCTTCGGGAGGAGGAGCCTTGCTGGAGGAAGTGAGTTACTGGGGGTGAACCTTGAGGCTTTTTTTAGTCTGGTTCTACTGACTGTTCTCTTTCTTTATTTCCTTCCCTGCCAATGTGACAGTGGCACCTGCTCCTGCCATGCCTTACCCCCTGGAACTATAAGACAAATTAAACCCTTAAAAATGTTGCTTATTTACTCATTTGTGTGTGCGCATGAATGTGTGTCTGTGTGCCATGATTTCTTGCTGCTGCAAATGAACTCCATACCTATGTGCTATTTTTGCGTTTGCTGTTATATTGGTGCTGGAAAATCAAACCCAGGCCAGTAGGCTTTGCAAGCAAGTGCCTTTAATTACTGAGCATCTCCCCAGCCTCCATATTAAACTATTTTCCTTCCATAAGTTGCTTCTGGTTGAGTATTTTGTCCTAGCAGTGAGAAAATAACTGGTGCACATATGTGTGCACCACTCACACACAATGAAGACAGTTGTAAAGTCAAGTGCATCAGCCCTCACTGCACACACTTCGATTCGAGTGCCTGAGGCCAGCAGCACCAGGAAGCAGGTGGAAATGCACACCCACTACTTGGTTGGATAGATGTCTGTATTCAGTGCAGGGGAGATGCTTTAGGGATGTTGATATAATATTAAAAAATCAAACTGGCAGAGAGGGAAGGCTGCCTATATTGAAGGAAATTTTAGTTTATTGAGAGGACGTTCATTTTTCCATTTATCAGCAAACAGATGTCATTCACTGTTAGATTCAGTTCTGTGTTCTCTTGCAGCTGAAGAAGAGAGCTATGGTGTGCATTACCAAGCAGATACAAAGACCGTGTACTAGTGCATACAGTTGGGTAAAGGGGTAGAGAATATGTGTGTGTTGGGTACCTGAGCCCCTGCTGGTGGGGATTGTGTCTCTTCAAGCTGAGGTCTGTATGACAGGAGAGTGAGAGGGATCTCAGCAGAAGGCAGAGTAAGTGCAAAGGTCCTGGAATAGAACTGAGTTGGAGTGTCTACAGAGAAGAAAGCAGTTTTTTTTGAGGGGGGGTGTTTTTGTTTGTGGTAGGGTCTCACTCTAGCACAGGTTTACCTGGAATCCACTCTGTAGTTCCAGGTTTGCCTAGAATTCACAGTGCTCCTCCAGCCTCTGCCTCTCCAGTGCCAGGATTAAAGGCATGTGGCACTGTGCCCAGCTAAAGCAGGGTTTTGTGGTCATAGGCCAAGGTCAGAGGGCAATAAAAGTTGTCAGGGTCTTTGCCAGCTTCTCCATGTAAGAGAATCCCTCTCCATCCAAGACCTTGATGGCCTTGGTAAAGACCTTAAATGTTACTCTAAATTCTGAAGAAAGCTGTGAAAAGGTTTCATTTTTTATTTTGTCATGGTGCTAATGGAGCCTAGGGCCTCACGCAGGTTGAGCAAGCCATCTAACACTGACCTTTGCCCCTAGTGATCAGTAGAGGTTAAGCAGTGTGGAGCAGATAGAGTTGCCAGATTTATCAAACAAACAAAAGTCCAGGCTGCCAGATTGCTCTTAAATTTCAGGTAAGCAGTGAATCCTTTTTAGTACATCTCATGCAATATGGAGGACATATTTATCCCACAAAATGATGGGCTGTGGAGCTGAAATTCCAGTGTCTCTGGTGTCCTGTCCCATCTAACAGTGTGAGGCAGAGCTCTGTGAGCTGTTGGGCAAAGGTCAGTTAGGGGTTCATGTCTTCAGCCCTGGAAAGGACTGCTGATGAAATGGATTTGGGGAGTTGGTAAAACGGTAATCGAGTATGACTTGTAGGTTGGAAGCCCCAGTATCTGTGGCGGTGCTTTTCACTGTGATGGAGAAGATAGGAAGGGAGAGGTTTGTCCTGGGATGTCTGATTTAAGGAACGTAGTAGAAGTCAGAATGGGAATGTGGAAGTTGACTCATTGCGGTCTGTTCTGACATCCATCCTCATCCCTTCCAGCCCTGTCTCCTCCCTTCCCCTACCTTAGTGTTTCTACTCAAGTGAGAAAGAGGAGGAATTGAGGGTACAGGAAGGTCAGGCTAGCTACCTTCCTAAGAAACATTTAAACCTTAGCGAGGCTGCCATTAAGGAGAGAAATGGTGGTAAAATGCTTCAAATGAATCAACCTAAAGAATGTTTCATGAGGTAGCAGATTTCTTTGTATTGTATTGCCTCTTTTGCAGTTTGTTTGAGATAAGATCAGGCTATGTAGTGCAGGCTGGCCTCGAACTCAGGCTCCTCTTGCTCAGCCTCTTAAATGTTGGGATTATAGGCACCACAACCCACCACCACATTTCTTGACTTGCAATGGATCTTTAAGGAGTTGCTAGGCAGAAGGAAACAACGCAACTTTTTGCAATAAATAAATAAAGAGATTATGGGGACAGTCAGGAATGAGTAGAAATTGTTCCAAAGTATCTTAGTCATATTTATAAAATATTATGCTTTAGCTAGATTACACCATGCCTACACTTAAGTATATTAACCCAAATCAAGAATTTTTTTGTTATGAAGGAAAAGCAGGTGTGCATAAACACAATTATGATATTTGTATTTTCTGATTAAAACATAAATATTTTATTAATATTAAATTAATTAATTAGAGAGAGAATGGGTGCACCAAGGCTTCTTGCCACTGTGTACAAACTTCAGATGCATGTGCCATGTTGTGCTTTACATAGGTCTATGTGGGGAATTGATCCTGGGCCAGCAGGCTTTGCAAGTAAGCCCCTGACCAAAATATAAATATTTAAAAAAATAAGCTGCATGTAAAGTAATTTTGCATAAATGGGCCCCCGTGTAAAACATGTATTCACTTGACTTTCTTCTCTTATAGTAATGAAATTCCACGATTACATTTATATCTGGTATTGATGAGGCTACTTCTTAAAAATCATGTAACATAGTTGGTTGAAGATCTGCCTATGGAAGCAACTATATTAAATATCTATTTTGATTACAGAACATTTAGATGTGTCCAGAAAATGTTTGTTTAAAATAATCAAAACTGGGCACATTCCATAACTTCTTTCTTTTTTTCTACCTCCTCCATTAAAATCTTTTAGCAAAATAGTTTATAGAATAATTCACAATAAGATATAAAGTTGATAAAGTTTATCTTGTTGCTTTCTTCCAAAGTACTCAAATTTTAGTAGAAGACAAAATATCGCCCAAGTCAAATCTGTTTGAGTTACCTGTAGGTTCCAGGATGTAGCTCAGTGATTTAGTGTTTGTCTAGTATGTGGGAACAATCCCCAGCACTGTAATTAATATTTTTTTATGTTGCATTAGTTACTTTTCCTTGTACTGTGACTGACAGGAAATAACCTAAAGGAGAGAGGGTTTATTTTGGTTTATAGTCTAAGAAGGGTTACACCCCATTGTGGTGAGTAAGGTATGGTGGCAGGAATGTGAGGCAGCTGGTCACAGTGCATCCACAGTGAGGAAGCAGGGGGGGGGGGAGATGCTGGTGCACAGCTGGCTTTCCCTGTTTATTCATTCCAGGACCCCAGCCCAGGGATGGTGCTGCCCACATTCAAAATGGGACTTCCTTGCTCAGTTACCCCTTCCTGGAAACACCCTCACACACATACCCAGAGTATGTTTCCATGGTCTCTAAATCTCATCACGTTGGTGATGAAGATTAACCATCTATGCATATGAATGACCTGTGGTGTTTGCTATAAATGCAAATGCTTTTCTAGAGGCAGCCCCCAGTGCAGAGCTCAGGCATGTATGTTTTTCAGGAATGTTCAAATCACTCTTTCAACTTGAAAATGTGGATAGCCAGGCTAGAACAAAAGAGCAAAAATTCTACAATTGTTCAATGTCAACCACATTTTATGGGCCCAGAGGAGAAATAATTGCACAAAAAAAGACTTTATTAAAGAAATAATTCTGGGGGGAAAAAGAAAGAATTCTAGGAAGTGTATGAATGAAATGCTTCTAAGGGACTTGACAGTGTTCTGACTTCAAAAGTCACCAAGTGAGATAAGATACAACACAAAAACATGAAAGAAACAGGAATGTAGGAAGGATGTGCTGTGTTGTCGGGGTTCAGCACTGTCCCCATGGAATATGTGGCATGTGAACCAGTCATTTGAAAAAAGGAGGCTTCTTCAGCATGAGGTGATCATGAGCAGTGCTGTGCAGCGAGGTAGGGAAGGCCTTGGGGTGCCCTTGGATGGTTGGAAGCAGATGAACAGTTGTAATCGAGCAGGATGTGAGGAGCTGGAGCTCAGTCTGTTGAAGGAGCACAAACAGGAGCATTGAGGAGGTGTCTGAGCCCCTCGGGAGAGATGACTGGTCTAGCCGTATGGAGCAAAGGAAGGGGCTAGACAGGCAGAATGAGCATGGGGCGAAGAATAATGAGAAAATAGAAAAGCAGGCCAGGGCCCAGAGTTCTTAGCATCTGTGTGGCAAGGTCCTGAGGTTTGTTAGTGGGTGAGAAGAGAACCAATGTTCCTGGGTGGTCTGAGGAGGAATGCCACACACATGAGAATGTATCCAGATCTCAGCCTGTTGTTCTCCTGAAGCATTTTATGGATTTTTTTATGAAGTGTGGTGAACTGAGAAATTGTTTTTCTAAGCCTTGATTAGATAGATAGATAGATAGATAGATAGATAGATAGATAGATAGATAGATGATAGATTCATACATACATACATACATACATACATACATACATACAGTCAGTCAGTCATGTACTATATATTTTAAAAAACAGAAGAAAGAATTCAGAACATTTCTATCATAAAGAAACAATCAGTGTTTGAGGAGATATTGAAACACCTTAAACACTGTGTAATGTATACATATATTGAAGCATCTTTGGGGTACAAATGCTCCCTCAATGTGAGAGTAGAAGGAGAAACAATGTTCTGATTTGCTAATGTGGTAAATGTTGGGCTCAGGGAGACACTGTGTGTGTTGTAGGTAAGGCCAATCAGCTGTTGTGCTGGGCCTGGATGGCCCACAGCCCTTCCACGCCCCACACGCCCTCACTTCCTGCCCAGAGCTGGGGCCCTTCTCCCAAGCTGCTATTTCCAGGAACTCAGGTGGGAATTCAGACAGGAGGAGCACAAGGTTGTCTGTGTTCCTGGTTTCTGTTTTCCAGCAGCTTTGCTGTCCTTCCAGATATGAGAAAACACTATTTTAGAACAAAATCGTAAAGATTTACCGTAAAAAAAAATTAAAATAAAAAGACCTTGGAGTTTGCTGTTCTCTCAGCTCCCAGGTCCCAGCTCTCCTTGTTTGTAACGGTGGGGCCAAGTTCTAAACAAATGCAGACAAATGAATACTGCAAATAGGATCCAGGGTCAGCTACACTTGAACTTGGCTCTTAGCCATCTGTGTGTCTGGGTTTCACCTGCTTTGAATTAAGATGATTTAATCATAGCTAATTAGACTGGGAAAGTATAAGTTGTTAATTTGATGGCAAAGTGACGTACAATTCTTATCAGCTTGGCCATGGCTTGATGACTGCGCTCTGTGCTCAAGCTGTGTCCATTCTTCCTCTGGAAAATCTGGTCCTTGTCTCCATTTCCATCACACTGTGCACAAATATCCAGGCTCTGGCAATTCTAGAGTTGGTTGCTGCCTGCCTTCCACAGGCAGCTCTTCGGGTTCTTAGCCTGAGGTTTTGTAAATAGACACATTGCCATTCAGGCTGTCAAGCCTCTGGGTTCAGTTATATCAACTACAGTGTATTTAAATGTATCTCCCTAAGTTTGAATTGTTAGGGAATAGATACTACTGTGAAATCAGAATCAAGCAATAGAGAATTTGAGCTCCTAGATTAAACTCTTAATGGTTGCAGTTCTATTTTTTTGCAGTTCTATATTTTAAATTTATTTTGTTTACTTGCAAGGAGAGAGAGAGAGAGAGAGAGAGAGAGAGAGAGAGAGAGAGAGAGAGAGAGAGAGAGAGAGAGAGAGAGTCTCCAGCCATTGCAAACAAACTACAGTTGCATGCTCCACTTTGTGCATCTGGCTTCCTGTGGGTACTGGGAGCCAAACCCCTGTCCTTAGGCTTTGCAGTGTAGCCTTTTCTCCACCATGCAGTTATGTTTTTGATGCTTGTGGTGTTCCTCTTACTGAATGGGGACATCGATGTCTTCTCTGTAAATCAGGAGTTCATAACTTGAACTTTATCGAGCCTCAGAATTGCCTGGAGGGTTTGTCCAGACTTCATTCCTAGAAGTCCTGATTCTGCTGGTCTGAGGCGGAGCCTGAGCGCTTATGTTTTTACCATGTTCTCAGGAGCTGGCGATTTGCTAGTCTGGATGACAAATGTACGTCTTGATAAGTACAAGAGCACAGAAGCAAAGTTCTAGAGCTATCAAGACGTACATTTGTTTCTACCACAGAAGTTTGTTTGTGTCTGTCCATTTCCTCTCAACTTCTAACAAGTGTATTCTGTGATAATTCCTTCTTGCTTCTGCTATCTTCTTGCAGTCTCTCTCCCATAATGTGTTTCCTGTCCCATCAGCCCTGGCCACCCACACAGAAGCCCTCATGCTGTGGTTGTTCACAATAGGGAGCCATGCTGGGTTGATGGCACTGAGAAGGGGCTTCATTTCTACTGTGGGACCAAAATTGTGGAATCTTCTATTCAACTGTAGGTAACTGCTTCTGGCCTCTGTCACCTTGGGGAAGTAGCTTTACCTCTTTTAGCCTCCAGTTTGTCAGCTACTAAATGAGAATGGTGATAACATTTAGAGGGTTGATGAAGGAATGAAACAGTCATGGACAATGCTTAGCATAGCACCAAGTATGTAATAAATGTTGCAGAAATGTTAGCAGCCAATATCAGGGTAGGTGTTTGTTTGGTTTTGTTAGTTTGTGGAGCCAGGGTATGGCTATGTAACTCTGACCAGTCTAGAATTCAACATGTAGCTGAGGCTGGCCACAAACTTGCAGCAATCCTCCTGCCTCTGTGTCCCCAGCACTGGGATTACAGGAATACGCAATCATTTACAGCCAAGGGCAGATTTGAATTGAAAGATAAACCAAGCCTGGATCAGGGATGTTGCTAACATTCATTCCCATGAGCTATGGGCCAGGCTTTTCAAATCCTCCCCACATTCACCTTCAGATGGGAAAAGGGGTGGGATCTGCTTCTTACTCAAGTCCATTAAAACTTATTCTAATAATAACTAATTTACCTTACTTTAAAAGAATGTGAAGGGTTGGGATTTAGTGATAGAGAAGTTAATTAGCATGTATGAGACCCTGAATTTGATCCACAGCACTGTGAAAAACAGATTATGGTTTTTAAAATAAGTGAGAATTGTATAAGCACATACTTACTATATATCACAAAGTCTAAGACATGAATACGTTCTTTTTTATTTTATTTTTTTAATAAGGTCTTGATATGTTGCTCTGGCTGGCCTATAGATCTCAAAGTTGTGTCGATCCACTGCTTCTGTTGGGGTTACCAGTGTATGCCACCACACTTGTATAAAATGAGTTGGTTTTTTTTTTTTTTTTTTTTTTTTTTTTTTTTTTTTTTTTTTTTTTTTTGAGGTTGGGTCTTTCTCTAGCCCAGGCTGACCTGGAAATCATTCTATAGTCCCAGGCTGGCCTCAGACTCACAGTGATCCTCTTACCCCTGCCTCCCAAGTGTTAGGTGGGATTAAAGGTGTGCACCACCATGTCTAGTAACATGAGTTTTAAAAAAATTTCACTTATTTATTTGCAAGCAGATGGAGGGAGGGAAGGAAGGAAGGAGAAAGAGAGAGAGAGAGAGAGAGAGAATAAGCACACCAAGGTGTCTTTCCACTGCTGCAAACTCCAGACCCATGTGCCCCTTGGTGCATTAGGCTTTATGTGAACACTCATAGCAGCAGACTTTGCAAGAGTTTTAATTGCTGAGCCATCTCTCAAGTACAACATGAGCATTTTTAATACTTCTAGGCTTATAGCTAATAACATAATGTCTTACAGAGTACCCATTTTTAAAAAGAATTATTTAGTTTGCACATGCATGTGCAGATGTCTGTGGGTGCAGGCATGCCATGGCATACGTGTGGTGGTGAGAGGACAGCCTTACAGTGTCTCTGCTCCTCTTTTTTTCTTTAAAAAAATTATTTATTTGAGGGGCGGAGCAAGATGATGGACGAGTAACAGCGTCGCCAGGACTCTCTCCGTAAAGGATGCAGCGAGAGAGCTGTGGCCCATATAACCCTACCAACCGACCACAGGCAGAAAGCTGAGATCCTGGCAAGAGATGAGCCACCACAGTCATACGGTGGAGGATCCATATGGAACCCTGCAGAATGACGAGATGAACAAGGGACCCATAGCCACAGCCATTCAATCAACACAGGATAAGCCAGTGAGACAGAAACCAATGATTCTCGACACCAAAACCCCTAAATTCACAACATTAAAGCATCCTTAATACTCACCCACCACGACTCAGGGAACTGAGCGGAAGAGGGGGCGGAAAGATTGTGAGAGCCCTGGTAGGGGAGAATATCAGAGGCATGGCACCCCTCAGTAACAACACACTTGGGTCAGGAGAACCCGAGTGAATACTAGGCTATCCATGGTCCCCTACCACAAAGACTGATACAGACGGCCCACGGAGGAGGATATCCAGCTGACTGGGGATGGGGAAGGGGGGCAATGAGGAATTGGGGATAACAACTCATTGTTGGCCCACTAAACAATGTAACTCATTATGGACAATAAAAAAAATAAATAAACATTTTGAAGCACTCTGAAAAAAATTATTTATTTGCAAGGAGAGGAAGCAGGGGAGATACAGATAGACAAGGCGCATGCCAAGGCCTCTAGCCACTGCAAACAACCTCCATAGGCATGTGTTGCTTTGTGCATATGGCTTTATGTGGGTACTGGGGGATTGAACGCAGGTTGTTAGGCTTTGCAGGCAAGCACCTTAATTGCTGAGCCATCTCCCCAGCCCTGTGCTCCACATTTTTGTGAAGGTCTCTTGTTGCCTCAACCATGAGCTTTGGATTGTATCACCTTGGGTGCTGGGGAATTGAACCTGGGCAGACAGGCTTTGCAAGCAAGTGTCTTTAACTTGCAAGAGTCATCTCCCCAGCCCCAAGTATTCATTTAAATAGTGCACAAAATAATGCCATAGGCTCAGTGATGTCTTGTGCTCAAATTTTCATACAGGTATATATTGTATGTTGAGCATATTCTCTCCCTACTCTGCCTCTTTCCCCTCACAGTTGCTGTTTTAGATTCAGTAAAATATAGAACTCTGTGGCACATGATCTCTTGTAACAGTGCCATTTGTTAACTAAGTCTTCAGGAAAAAAATTGTTGAGTTGATCATTAGCTTAAAAAGTCTTTTTTTTTTTTTGGTTTGTTTTAAAAAATACTTGTAAGTTTTTTTGTTTTGTTTTTGAGTGGAGTAAAGGAGATTATTGGATGCATTTAGTGTTAATATTTTTTAAAAATATTTTTATTTATTCATTTGGAAGAAGAGAGAGAGAGAGGAGAGAGAATGGGTATGCCAGGGCCTCCTGCTGCTGTAAACAAACTCCAGATGCATATGTCACTTTGTGCATCTGGCTTTATGTTGGTCATTAGGCTTTGTAGGCAAGTGCCTTAACCTCTCAGCCATCTCTTTAGCACCTAGTGTTAATATGTTTAATGTTGTTCATTTGGAACTGGTCACATATGTTTCCAATGATATACTGTAGAATTCTAATTTAAAATAGCATTTAAAATATTGCTGCTTTGGCTAGGCCTTCTACTTCTGGACTTGTCAAATTAAATATTTTGAGTGATTTAGAAAGATTGCTCTTGATATTCAAACCTGATGCTGCTCTGGAAGGGTGTGTACAGATGCAGATGGCAGACAGTGAGGACATGTATTTACATCTCAGGGCAGTCCTGTAGCCTGTGACTCCAGGACAATTGTTCTAGATGGGTATCCTGTCTTTGATGATGATTCCTGAACGCCAGATGTGGAGGAAGAGATAAATCGCTCATCGTGTACTGACTTTCACAATGCCTCCCCAACCCTTGCACTGGGAGACATGCACAAATTGACCTCTGTTGGCCCCATCAAGAGATGTGTGACAATGACCCACAGTACTGAAGTGCCCCCTTAGGCTGTGATTCGATATGGCTGGAGTGTGTCCCTGAAGGGTTCATTTGCTGAAATTTAGCCCCCCATTATGAGAATCTAAAGAGGATGGACCTTACCCAACTATGATGCTCAGAGTTTGGACCTTTGGGAGGTGAGGTCAGCAGGATGGAGCCTCTGTGATTGGATCCTGGTGACTTCATAAGACAAGAGCGAGCACCCAGAGGAGAACATGCTCCCTGTCTCCTACCCTGTGCCCAGCATCACCTTGGATCTCTGGCAGCAAAAAGGCATAAGCAGACGTAAACTTTTGACCTTGGATCTCCAGAACCATGAGTCAAAATCAGCTTCCTTTATTAAAATTACCTTTCTCAGGTGTTTCCTTATTGTATTGTGTGTGTGTGTGTGTGTGTGTGTCTGTCTGTCTGTCTGTCTGTTCTGTCTGTCTGTGTGATTGTGTGACATTAGACAGAAAACAACACCAGATTTCTGGTAATTTGGAGGGATGATTAAGATCAAGCAGAGTCTTTGTTTTGGAACTGCTCCTACAAAGTTTTTCTGTCCTGGATATACTAGTTACATTTGTAGAGTAGAAGGAGCTGGGAAGGGAGGATGGTACACATAAGCTGGGGACAGGGACTAGCCAGAAGGAAGAAAAGCATTTCCCAAGTATGCACCTTACTTTTCACCAACATGGAGTCATGGAGTCCTCAGGTAGACATCTTGGAGATGTTTACTAATTAATCGTAGACTCTGTTCGAGAAATATAAATTAACCCAGATTCAGAGATCTAGAGAATTTGAGCTGGAAAAAAATGGGTATTTGTATGACTCATGTTTTAAAAGTGAGAAGATAACTCCACCCTTTCTCCCACCCCACCCCCCCCAAGAAAGTAAAGAATGTGCTTGGGATGCTCAGTGACAGAGGCTGCGAGAAATTTTCCCAAATCTCCCAAGTTCAAGTTTTGTGTTTGCCAAAGGTGACTGTGTAATTGAGATTAGGTTTCTACAGAAACTTCCTGTGACTGTCTCCAGCAAAAATGGGGAACTTATTGGAAGGAAGCTTGGGTATTGTACACAATTAGACAAAACTGAAGGAAGAGCTGACCAAGCAAGACTGTGATGGGAAGGAACTGGAGTGGCAGTCACAGCAGGCTGGGGATCTCAGCACAGGCATGTGTCTCTCTGAGCTAAATAGGAAACTCTGCCATTTCCTTACACAGAAGCCTCAGCAGTAGCAGGATGTGCTTAAACAGGACCCTTGGACCAACTTCCCTTCCTTCCCTCTTTGTACCTCTACATTGTACTTCTTATCATGGAAGTCTACCTTTGCTTGTTTTTCCATGAAGATTTCCTAATACTGATGCCCAGACAATCAGATTTAACTGGACTAGGGGCCAGGCACGTGTGTGTGTGTGTGTGTGTGTGTGTGTGTGTGTGTGTGTGTGTGTGTGTGCGTGCATGTCTGTGTGTCTGTGTGTGTATCTTAAAAGCGCCCCTACTTTTCAAATGTGCAGCCAAGTTGAAGGATCACGGCCTTCTGTATTGCTAGATAAACACAGAATGTGAGACTTTAACAGGGCAGGTGGACATGTTTCCATGGATTAAAGAATGATGACACCAGCAAGGATTGCAAAGGAAGAATGAAGTATTGTCGGGTAACTGCAGGAATGGTGGTTGTTCTGGATATTATTTTCTCAGCATGCTTTATGAGATTGGGGACAGTATCCAAACTTTCTAGAAGAGCCTATTGAGGCTGGGGGATCAAGTAACTTTCCAAGGTAAACCAGTAATTCAGGATTACAATTCATCCCAGACTCCCAGTTTTTGGCAAATACAACCACTGCACCGCTCAGCTATGCTAGAATTCTGACCCATTCCTGGTGGCGACTTTGCTGAGGGTTTTTTGCCTGGTTGGAAGGTCAGAACTGAGGGTGGTGGACTTCTGTGGTATAAAAGACACCTTTCAGACATTCCAGACTTTGAGGACTGTAGAACACTGAGTTGTGTTGCCAAGGGAAAACACATCCTTAGCAGAATCCTAGGAGAAAGAGACTTGGTAACTGTAGGAAAAGTAGAACTTGCTGTGCCTTTAGATCTGATGAGGGAGATAGGAAGAGTGTAGGTATGTGCAAGCCTGAACCTAACAGTAGTTTGTTGAGAAGAAGAGAAAGAAGAAGAATGAAGTTGGGTTTTGTCTTTTTAGAAAACAGATATGATTTAGTATTTGCACTTTTGAGTTTGGGTGAGAAGACTGAGAAATGTATATATGGCTGACGTGATAAGAACATGAAAGTAATATACTGGACTGGGGGATGCAGCCCAGTGAGAGAGAGAATGCTGAGCACGTGCAAGGCCCTAGGTTAGGACCCCAGCAGCCCCCACCTAAAATAAAGACAAAAGGCCCCCAGAAGTCTGGGAATCTTTTCTTCTGCCTGGGTGATTTGGAAACGGACTGATTTTAACATGAAGGGATGGGATGGAGTACAGGCTGGCCCTGAGTTCTTGAAGAAAGACTCTAATCCTTTTGGACTTGATCATTAGGCAAATTTAGCTTCCTGGTTTCAAAAAGAGAAAACACACCCACAAAAAGAAACTCAGGCCCCTGGGAACAAATAACTTCCTCCTCCTAGGGCTGCTTAAACATCTTAATCTTCGTTTAGGAGGCCAAGTCCCTTTCCTGCTCAGCATGAGGCGGTCTGGGGATGATTCCAAGAGGCTACAGGGTTGAGAAGCTGCACACACTGGCTGAGGTAGGGGCTTGGAAGATGGTCTTTCAAAGACCAGCTGAGGGGTCATCCTTTGTAAGTCTGTATCCAGCAGGGAAAATGAAGGGCTCATGTATCTTTGCCTTGTATTTTCTCACCTTCAATTTAACATGGCTCAAGGATGCAAAGTAGAATTCTTTATATGTTACTTTGGGGGGGGGGATCAGAGAGAAGCATGAAATTCATTTGAAATAGAATTATCAGCAACAGAACTAATTTTCCTGCTAAACATGAGTATGGACTGGGTGTGAGAAAACTTTGTAGCAGATTGGTTGCTTTGGAGGTCAGTGTGAGCTGGAGATCTGGAATCTGAACCCCTTCAGCTTCAGGAAAGTGAACTGAGGGCTGGAATGGGATGGGCACACTTTCAGAATGTTCCAGTGCTGTGACGGTTGTAGTGCTCTATTTAGCAGAGTTCATGCTCTGAAAGGCTCCTTAGGACATTCTTAAATTTTTTAAAAAAAATTTTGCATGGCATTCTTTATTTCTAGATACTTTAGGGTACACATTATAGGAAGTCCATATTTGTTCTCAGTTTTTAAAAATTATTAGCATATCAATTATGCAAAGCAATGGGTTCCATTTTTAGGTTTTCATATATGCATTTAATATGCTTTCATCATATTTATTCTTCCTTTACCCATTCCCACTGTTCCCTTCCTTTTCCCAAAGTCCTTAGCATTTTTAAATTAAAAAAAATTAAAAACATTTTTATACACAAGTTTCATACATGAGCCTAATGTAATTTGATCATAATCCCCTCCTGATCTATACATTTCTGTTTCCCAGCCCCTTTACTGAACTCCTTTCCAATTAGTCCCTCTTCTATCTTAATGACTTTATAGTCATAATAATAGGTCATAATAGCCACTGTGACATCATGACATTATGGCCACTTAGTGTCCCCAAATACTCCTCCCCATCCTGACTGTTACATTCTTTCTGCCCTACTTTTGCAATGTTCCCTGAGCCTTGGAGGGCGTAATAAAGGTGTCTCATTTAGCACCGAGCAACTTATTCTCAGTACTGTGACAAGTTTTGAGTTTCCCTGTGATATGGGAATTTGGGGGTCTCTTGAAAGGAGCTTTTCCAGGCTCTTGGGAGTTGGGAAGTTGGAAGACTGAATGGTCACACACAACTTCCACTGAGTCAGAGGCCTTCAGGCTCTTGTCTTATAAATTTGACAAATGAAATTCACGGACCAGAGGATAAGGTTCAGAAAGTTTTTATTATAACTCAGAGCTGTAGGAGGGAGCACTTGAAGAGAAGAGGAACTTAAGCGAATGAAGGAAGGAGGTGAGAGGAGTTTGAGAAGCCCACTTTGAGACTTCGGTTGGGGCCTTTTATTTGAGTCCCAGGATGGGCTGCTGGTCTAGTCAGTACAGTCCTGACTTCAGGTGCCTGAGGTCAGGACTTCTGGAAAACGGCAATCTTCCCAGAAATCTCAATTCTCCAGGAAGAGCCTTCTCAGATTAGGTGGAAGAACTCCCTAAAGGGGCAGGGATAAGAAAAGCCCAGGCTTGTAATAAAGTGAAATGACCTAGATATTCCCCTACAGGCCCAAGGACAATTCCCATAGTTTGGACAGGAGAAAGCTATTCATTATGAGTTCTTGTTACCCTGAGCTGCCTATTACCTGTGGTCACTTCCATCTGCAAACAAACATACATACATACATACATACATACATACATACATACATACATACATACAAAAAAGGCGAGAGCAGCACTAATGTATGGGCATAAGCACAATATAAATATTCAGAGGCAATTGGATGGACACAACATTTAGTCAAACAACAGTAGTAGCTTCCCTCTAGTGTCTTGAATCTTCCCAGCCATAAGCTTTTCACTA
Organism: Zapus hudsonius; assembly: GCA_004024765.1. Classification (NCBI taxonomy): domain Eukaryota; kingdom Metazoa; phylum Chordata; class Mammalia; order Rodentia; family Dipodidae; genus Zapus; species Zapus hudsonius. The sequence goes on from PVHP010010351.1 coordinate 32,177, forward strand.
GGTTTTCAGTGCCAGGCTTGAATTTCCTCCCATGGGGCAGGTTTCTGATCCAGTCACAGAGCAGTTGGTTACCCCGTAACCAGTCATGCCTTTATTGCCCTGGTGGGCACCTCTTGCCTGGCTAGTTGGTTGTGTAGCCTGCAGGGTGGATCCACATTGCATAAGCCTTGATGACTTTTCTTCTCCATCAGCCTGCATAGCACTTTCTAGCACCGTGATAGATACTCAGTATGGGAGAAGCTTCCAGCATCATTCCAGCCTGATTGTTCAGTGTCCTGTGACTGACACATGTGATGTGTTTAGCAATTCGATCTTGTCTGTTAGCCCTACTGGGCAACCAAGAGCCTTGGCAATAGTTTGTATAGTTTTAGGAGCCTCAGGGGCTTCTATAACCAACAACTCTGTTGTAGTTAACTTCTCTCATTGCTGCATGGAAAGAACCTGACCAAAGCTGCTTATGGAGGAAAGGGTTTATTTTGGCTTACAGATTCCATAGAGGGGAAGCTCCCTGAGAAGAGGGTGGACATCACCTCCTGGCCAGTATAAGGCGGAAAACAGCAGCAGGAGAGTGTGCCAAACACTGACAAGGGGAAGCTGGCTATAACCCCCATAAGCCCGCCTCCAACAACACAACTCTAACAAGATTCCAGTACCCAAACTGCCTTCAGCTGGGGATTGAGCATTCAGAACACATTCATTTGTGGGGGACACCTGGATCAAACCATCACAAACTCACTGGAAGGCATCCCACCCCCAGCACTGGAGTTTTCTTGTAACTATACATGTCTTCTGAGAGCAGCATTATCCACCCTCATGGGAAGTTTCTGCCCAAATTCAAACTCTTTGTTTCCTTAATTATAATTTGTAATTAGTTAACAAAGAAGTGGGTTTTCCTATAGCCCTTTCATAACATCTTTGCTTTGATTAATCCTTCGCCCATCCCATCTTCTCCATTCCCCTCCTCCACCCTACTTAAACATTTCTGCCCCCAGTATTCTGCCCCTCTGCTTACACATCTACTAGTCTCTCCCCTTAAGACCTACCACTCCCTCACTCCCTTCCTGCCTCCTTTCTACCTTCCTGGCTCTATTGACACTCCAACATGCACACAAATCCAAAACTCTGCAGTTTTAGTTAGGGATTTTTTAAAAAAAATATTGTGTGTGTGTGTGTGTGTGTGTGTGTGTGTGTGTGTTGCCACTGCAAATGAAGAGATGCTTGTACCACTCTTTTACATCTGACTTTACATGGGCGCTAGGGAACTGAACCCAGACTGACAGGCTTTGCAAACAAGAACCTTTAACTTCTGAGCAATTGCCCCAGCTGTTATTTTGTGATTTGGTCTGTTTGTACAAAAGGTCATAGGAGCCTCTCTTCACATAATTATGACAGTGTCACTGTACTCTGGGTTTTCTTGTTTTAAGGGACAGGGAAGGAAGTTGGGAAGTAACCATTGTTTACCTGCTTTGGGAAAAGAATTTAACATCTGGTATTTCATTTAATTCTCAAAGTAACCCTTGAAAGAGTAGTATTATCTAAGTTTAACAGATGAGGAAAATAAACTTTAAAGAACTTACTGATGTCTGTGTGGCTATTAATAAATGGAAGGTCTATGTTCTACCCAATTTTCCCTATTTGAAAGTCCTTTGATTTTTTTTGTTTTTTAAGTGAGAGAATTTTAGCCCAAAATCTTTGAGTGCTTCACAGATTCTTGGTTTATGGGGGAGGGGGTGCTTGTTTTTATGGTGTAGATGTCTGAAACCAAACTAATCTTGGGAACTAGCATTTATTGGTCATTTATTATAAATCAAAGAAATTGTGACTAATAATAATAATCAGTTCATTTAAAGAACCACAGAGTATAGTTCATAAAATTCCTGGGACCACAAAGTATAGTTCACAAAATTCCTGGGTTCATTTTCACTGACTGGGCAGTGGCTAAGTGGCTGTTTTGATGTTTTTCTTCGTTTAGAGGATAGGGAAGGAAGTTTGGAAGTAGCTTATTGATTACCCCAAGTCCTTAGCAATTTTTGTTGAGTGATTTTTTTTGAGGTTGTAGAAACCTCTCTTCCCTCAAGTATGATAATGTCATAGAGGCACCAGAGAGATGACCTTGGCATCTGCTTTAGGGAGTTTTCATTGTAGCAGAGAGCATTAAACACATTCACAGACAGACAAGGCAAAGAAGTCTGTGCAGATGGGAATCATACTATGTGAGAGTACTAGGGCTTGTGATTGAGTTCCAGATAGACTGAGGAGAGAAAAAAATCAGAGACAGAGGAAGACAGGAGCTTTGGAAGGCCAGGAGGGGCTGGATTTGAATTCAGTTTGGAGAACTGGAAAGGAAATGCATGCATGAGCCAAGTGGAAAGGCAGGATGATGCCACCATGTTAGCTAATAGATGCATATGTCCATGACAGATGTCTGAACAGCTGGAGCCACACAGGTGATGACCATATAGAGCTGAAGGGTTGTGGATGCCAGCTCGACTACATGAAGTTGGCAATGTTAGTGGTTTGTATTGGATACAGTATTAGAGATGGTGGTGAATTGGGAATAATATTGAGCTTCTGTTGTATATTTGCACTATTGACTGTTATTATTGATATTCCTCAGATATTTGTAGAACACTTACAAGTGTCAACATTGCACCTTAGGTTCGGCCACTCTGTGGTGTGCAAAACTGACAAAAACTCTTGCTCTCATGAGCTTACATTTATATTAGAGATAGCCCGATGATAAAATAGGCAGACTCTTATGTTAATGTTGTAGAAGAAGAAAGAGAGCAGTGGGTGTGTTTCAGTGTATTAAATCACACGGATTGTAGATGGAAGGAAGTCTTTGAAGAATTTTGAACATAAAGGGCATAACGACAATATCATTCACATTGTCAGTACAGCAAAGAATAAGGGAATGACCAGTGCCATGGGAACCAGCTAGCAGGCCACTACAGCACCCGGAAGAGTTATCCCAAGATGGATCTTAAACCAGCCATTAATATCATCGAGGATCTACTAGAGAAAAAACACTCACATAGGGAAAAACAATCAAAATATACCATTTTTCTCTTGTATCCCTTTTCCGAAGCCTAGAAAATAAGTGTAGTTATATCCCAGATGGGCTTGGTGGAATTGGTTCTGACTAGACAATGTGACATAGAAATGAGAAAATCAAATGAGATTTTGAACCTTGGGTGACTGGTACAGTGAGAAAAACAGGACACTTTCAATAATAAAAATGGAAAATCAATAGGATTTTCTGTCATGCTATTTAAGTGATTTAAGAATTTTTGAAAAGTATAGCATTTTCATTCTACTGCGGGGATTTTTTTTACAATAACATTATATGATAAGTATTAGATTTCCAGAAATTTTTCTTTACTGTCCACTCTCTCTCCCAACCTGTGTGTTCAGGACCAGAATAATCCTGTTAAGGAAAGTAAGCCTTACTGAGGGTTTGGGTGAGGAATGAGACCTTCCAGCCACTACCTGTGGCCCTGGGTGGGGATGTGGCAATCCAAACCCCACTTCCCCTGAGGGAGTTTCCTCAGGTACTCCAGAGAGTCCTAATAAGTGGCTATAAAATCCAGACCCAGAAAAGGAATGCCCTCTATCACGTAGGCTCCAGTCACCTTGAATGACAAATATCCAACCCCCTTCCCTCACATTCTCTCCCCTTCCTTTCCTGAAAGTCCTTAGAATCTCCTTTCTCCGGATACTCAGGGTTCTTGGGGCTGCCCTCTTTCCCTCTGGATCTTTCCAGTCCCTCCTGGCATTCCAAAGCTTCTTTCCCCTTTGCTTTGGACCCCTGGTGTCTCCTGGTGTTAAATAAATCCCTGGGTTCAAGAAACTATCGGTCCCCTATTGCAAACCCTGAACCTGACAATAGCCTTAAAATACTTGTGTCTCTGCTTTCTCAAAATAATTAAAACTTTCCATTTCATTGTGTTTTTGCTTTGGTTTTTGGAGATAGTATCTCATGTATCCCAGGCTGTCCTCAAACTTGTTTACTGCTGGTTGGTCACTAGCTTCCAGAGGATTCTGTCTCTTCCTTTCTTGCTGTACACTTGGCTAGGATTCCAGATGCTCACGATTTTCAGGTGGACACTGCTTTTCCCTCCCTCCCTCCCTTTTCTTTGTTTGTTCATTTGTTTGTTTCTTGAATCATAGCAACCACAGAAAGCCAGGTTTCACAAAGCTATGATATTATTATCTAGCTAGCTGAACTCTTTTTTTTTAAATATATATTTATTGTCCATAATGAGTTACATTATTTAGTGGGCAAACTGTGTTTTTATCCCAAATTCCCCAATTCCTCCCCTCCCCATGCTAGCTGAACTCTTTTTTTAAAAATATATATATTTATTGTCCATAATGAGTTACATTATTTAGTGGGCAAACTGCGTTTTTATCCCAAATTCCCCAATTCCTCCCCTCCCCATGCTAGCTGAACTCTTGATCCGCCTTCACCCAAGTGCTGGGATTACAGGTGTGCACCAATAGGCTCAGCATGTTTACCACCTTATAAAACATTTTCTGAGAGCTGGAGACATGGCTTAGTGATTAAGGCACTTACCTGCAAAGCAGAAGGACATGAGTTTGATTCCCCAGTACCTACATAGGAGCCAGATAGACCAGACAGAGGGTAATCTTGGGTTTTCCTCAGGAATGCCATTCCCTTTTTGCTGGACAGCCCCCCCTCTTTTTGCTAAGGCTAGCCAGGCTGGTCAGTGAGCTTTAGGAATTGCCTGTCTTCAAATTCTCCTCCCCCAGTGCTGGGGTTATAGGCATACACTACCACACCCAGCATTTTTATGTGGATTTGGCTAAGGTCTTCATTTTTTTTTCTTTCAAGATAGTGTCTCATTCTAGCCTAGGCTGACTTAGAATTCAGTCTGTATTCTCAGGGTGGCCTCGAACTCATGGTGATCCTCCTACCTCTGCCTCCCAGTGCTGGGATTAAAGGTGTGCGCCACCATGCCCGGCTGAAGTCTTCATTCTTGGGAGGCTAGAAAGTACCTTTCTGACTGAACTATCTCCCTAACCCTGAGGCAGTCTTAGAGCAGAAGAAATATGGACCAGTTCCAATTTGTGAGTTGTGAGGCTCAAAAGTTGAATGAGTTTAATCTATAATGATACAGTGCCATTTGAACAAATGTCACCCATTGAAATGAAAAGTCTTATGTGGCCTTATTCCTTTTTTTTTCGAATGTGTGTCTTTGTGCTTTCATGGCAAGCACTTTATTCCCTGAGCCATCTCCCCGGCCTTCTGTGGTAGTCTTTAATGACCACAGAATCACTCCTGAATGTGATGTACACATCTAGCCAGACAACACTTCAAGCCGTGAAATCATACACGATGTCACCATCCTCACTTTCTATTCCATGTTGATTTTCAGGTGGACACTTGATTTTTTTTTAAAAATCAGCAGCCACAGGTAGCCAGGTTTCACAAAGCTATGATATTGTTGAAAGGAATATAGCATGATCTAATGTTGAAACCAAATGACCTTGAGCTGGGAGTGCTCAGAGACCATTGTCTGTCCCTTAGAAACAGGAAGTACTAGGTACTGCTTCTGCTGTGCATCCCCTCACTGGGAGCCATGTGTTTGTACCATATCTTCTTTGTCACTCTCCTTAAAGGAACCATGTGGCACTTCTTGGCCATCCTCACCTTTCAAGAAATTTTTATTTATTTACTTACTTACTTATTTAAGAGAGAACAAGTGGGTTTATCAGGGACTCCCGAACTTCAGACACATGCACCACTCTTTGCATCTGGTTTTACATGGGTGCTGGGGAATTGAACTCAGGCTGTCAGGTGTTTTGAAAAAGTGCCCTTAACCGCTGAGCCATCTCTGCAGCCCTGGCCATCCTCACTTTTAATGAAATAGCTTTGGCCTGGTCCTGTCCTTCCTCTTAAACTCGTGGTGTATGTTTGAAGCATCTGTTTGTTCAAATCAGTATCCTACACTGCACATATAAGCCACTTGGTAAATAAATCTCTTCTTTCCCTTCCAGCTTGGTCCAAAGCAGGGTTTTCAATACCCACTCTGCCTTATTGGTTTGGTTGTTAGAATCTTGGCTTTAGTCTTCATAATCTTTACCATAAACTCATGAATGTGCCAGGATTCCAGGGAGAAAGACGTGCTATGCCTTTGTCTCCTTTCAGTACATTTGAACTCCAGCACAGTCTGATGGCTCTTGGAGCTACTATCCCCCTATCCACACACAGAGAACCAGGCAGGCAGCAGAGCAGAGACACCTGCTGGCATAGCTCCCATTTATGGGGTAAGCCCAAGAGCCGCATTGGGTAATACAGCCCTGCCCTTCCAACCAGATTTTCTCCCAAGAGCCAACTTCCTTGTGGCCTTAACCCCAGTGGCTGTACAATAGTCTGTTGAATGCTGCTATGTAGCTTGTTGTTTTCTTTTACCTAGTTGAGTTATTGAACTATATGTTAAAAGTAATAGTTCTGCCAGGTTTCAAACTGCTGATAAAGTCCTATGAACTATACAAATATACATACCGCATAGACAACCTGGAGGCTGTATTATCAGATGTACTTTGCCTTGTTATTTAATCTGTTTGTACATTTAGTTCATTTATAGGTAGATTGGGAATAATGACCGTATCATTAAACATTGATAGAGCTCCCAGCTCTTACCAATAATTTACATACTCAAGCTGCACATTTTTGAGAATTACGCCAAGGATATTTAATGAAATACTATTATATGCCCTCCTTCCCATTCCCCCCTTACTGTGCTGCCCAAGGTGCTTGAAACTCCTGGCTGAAGTGATCCTCCGGCTTTCTGTTTTGATGTTAGATCATAGTGATTAAAGTATAGCAGGCATTCTGTCCTTGATAATTATAAAGACTACTGGGAGCTAAGAGGCACATGATGTGCATATAATATGTACAACTGTTCTTGATGAAATATTTTAAGGTGGTAGTATTTTCAAATTGAGGATTCATTTTCTAAAGCACTGATTCAAAAGTTGAAGATTGTTAACTCTTATGTACCTCGTTGCTCTTTTATATTTATTTATTTATTTATTTATTTATTTATTTATTTATTTATTTATTTTGAAATAGGGTCTCTCTAGCCCAGGCTGACCTGGACTTCACTATGTAATCTCAGGCTGGCCTGGAGCTCAAGGCAATCCTCCTACCTCTGCCTCTGGGATTAAAGGTGTGTGCCACCATAACCAACTAGTACACTTTTTAAGAGCAGTTTGAGAATCACAAATAAGTTGAGCAGAAAGCATACTTTTCATGTAGCCCTCACTGGTCCCTTCTCTCCACTAACCAGTTTCTCATAAAACCAGCATTATTTGTGGTACATTTATTATATTTTATGAGCCAATGATGATAGATTGTTATTAGCTGAAGTCCACAATTTTCACTAGCATTCATTCTTTGTGTTGTGTATTCTATGGATTTGGTAAATATATAATGACATGTTCCCACCATTAGTATCGTAAGGAATAGTTTCAGTACCTTAAAAATTCTGGGTTTTGTCTATTCCCTCCTCCTGACTCCCCTGCCCACAGCAACCATCGATCTTTTTACTGTCTCTATCACTTACCTTTTCCAGAATGTCATATGGTTGGAGTCATACAGTATGTGACCTTCTCATATGGGCTTCTCTCACTTGTAGTCATAAGCAGTGAAGTTTCCTCCCTGGGCTCTGTGGCTTCATAGCTTATTGCTACTTACTGCTGACTAATATTCTATTGTCTTGATATGCCATAATTTACCCATTTGTCTACTAAAAGACAGGTTGTTCCTGCATTTTGGCAATTATGAATAGACCTACTATAAACACCTATGTGCAGGCTTTTCAGCTCTTTGGGTAAGCACCAGGAAGCATGATTGTTGGGTTATATGGTAAGACTATGGTGAGTTTTGCAAGAACTTAAAAACTGTCATCCAGTGCCACTGGATTCTACCTCCACCAGCGGTGAACAAGAATCTGTTGCTCCACATTCTCACTGGCACTTAATGTCGCCAGGGTTTCCAATTTCTGCCTTTCTAACATGTGTGCAGCTATCATTATTATTTTCATTTGCAGTTCCCTGGGGGTACATAATGTGGTATCTTTTCATATGCTTATTTGCCAGCTGTATATTTCTATGATGAGTTGGATATTAAGGTCTTTGACACATTTTTAACATTTGATTATTTTCTTAGTATGATTTCTGTGAGCTCTTTGTGCATATCGGTCTTTTATTGGATGGTTGTGCTATAGAGAATTTCTTCCTATTTGTCGCTTATCTTTTACTTTCTTAAGTGTCTTTCACAGAACATAATTTTTTAATATTTTAATTTTTTATTTATTTGCAAGCAGGGAGACAGAGAGAGAGAGAGAGAGAGAGAGAGAGAGAGAGAGAGAGAGAGAGAGAGAGAGAGAGAGAATGGGCCTGCTAGAAGCCACTGTATACAAACTCCAGACGCTTGGGCCACTTTAAGTCTGGCTTTATGTACATCCTGGGAATGTACCCAGGTCAGCAGATTTTGTAGGCAAGCCCTTTAACCTCTGAGCCATCACTCCAGCCCAGAAATTTTTAATTTTAATGAAGTCCAACTTACAATTTCTCTTTTCTAGATCACCATTTTAACATTGTATGTAAAAATTCAATACCAAACCTATGTTCAAGTGACTTTTCTCCTGTGTTGCCCTCCAGGAGTTCTATATATAAATCTGGATTGTGAGTGGTGTGTGTCTTGGGTCTGTTATTAATCATACTCCTCTGTTATTTTTCACATGTAGATGTTTGGTTTTCCCCTCACTGAGTTGAAAAGATGATGCTTTGTCCACTGAATTACCATTTTTTTCTTTTTCCAAAGACCAGTTGATTATATATGTATGTGTAGATCTATTTTCATGATCTTTTTTTAAAATTTAATTTAATTTTTTTACTCTTAAGAAATCAGTATTTTATTTTATTTTTTAAAAATATATCTTTATTGTCCATAATGAGTTATATTATTTAGTGGGCAAACAATGCGTTGTTATCCCGAATTCCCCAATTCCCCCCCCCCCCCGATCTTTTTTTAAAATTTTATTTTATTTATTCATTTTTTTCAGGCAGAGAGATATATAGAGAAGGAGAGAGAGAGAGAACACGCACCAGGACCACCACCTTGTGGGTCTTGCTTATGTGGGTACTGGAGAATTGAACCCCGGGGCCTCAGACACTGGAAGCAAGCGCCTTAACTGCTGAGCCATCTCTCCAGCCCTTTCAAGATCTTTTAAAAATATGGTCAGATCAGGCTTTTTATATAATGAATTTGTTTCATAAGATGCTTTAAAAACATTTATTTATTAAATATTAAAATCTAAATAATAAATATTTATTAAATATTGCAAATCTCTTATTTGCAAAAAAAGAGAGACAGAAGAGAGACAGAGAGAATGGGTGTGCCAGGGCCTCTAGCCTTTGCAAATGGACTGCAGATACATGCACCACTTTGTGCATCTGGCTTTCTGTGGCTCTTAGGTTCTGCAGGCAAACACCTGAACCACTGAGTCATCTGTCCAATCTTATTTTCACAATTTTAAGAGAGTTTTTGATTACTTTCAGTAAAAACGATATCTATGAGTAGCTAATCTTGATTTGACTTCACGGGCCCCTAGTGTGCTTAGGAGGGAGGGAGGGAGGGAGGGAGGGAGGGAGGAAGGGAGGGAGTAGGCACGTTGGGCTGTTCTTGCTGCCTCCTGCATCTTATCTCCTGACACTGGGCTTCACTGTAGAAGCAGGGTATGATTTTTCACTATAGCTTGGAGATCCTTTTCAACAGGGACCAGGTCTATGGGTGGGTCATGAAGACACACATCCAGACAAAACGAGAGATGTCTTTTCTAGACAATACTTCTGGTTATGTTTACATTTGACAACAAGATATTAAACCCACTTTTCGCTGATGACTAAGAGAGCATATTGTTCTGCCCAGTCTATAACAGAAATAGCAATATCATCAACAAAATGTTAGATTTCCTGCCAGGCGGGTTCCATCAAGGGACGTTAGGCAATGGCAGGAGACATTTGTGACCATCACAGTGGTAGTGGGGTGGGAGGGAGATTACAGGCTCACAGTAGAGGCCAGTTGTGCTATAGAATATCTACTGCATAAGACAGTATTCTCCCAACCAATGCTTCTCTGCTTGAACTGTTAACAGGACTGCGGCTGAGAAGCCCTGTTGTAGAGAAGCAGATTCACTTATATCTTTGGATGTGTTTTCCTCTTTGCATTGACCTAGTTAGATTGAGTTATGTGGATTTCTCATCTATACCTAACAGTTAAGCAAAAATCTACTTTGTAATTTAACATTCAGCAATCTTATAGGTGTCACGAGCTTAAACTCACTTTTTCCTGATTTTATAAGTTCTGTTATTGTATATACACTTACATAAGCTGCTTTAGCTATGAAAAATATATATATATATAACTTGCATATAACAGATAACATTTATATTACATATAACATAATACATATATGAATATACACTATACATATGTTAAATCTGGATGACTATGTTGTCGATCATAAATCTGAGTTTGGAAACAAAGTTCATTAGTGATACTTCTTGGTTGGTTGTATATGCATACTTTAGGCTCTGCCTTTAATTTCCCCTTTTGTTTCTTTAAATGGCTATTTCCCTATCATACAGAAGTTTCCATGAGCTCATCTTGTTTTCATAATGTTCCTTTTTTATTGTTAAAAGAGATACCCTCTTCCCCCCCCAAAAAAAAAACCCTTTGTTTCAGCAGTCCACTGTTGTCTTCCTCTGTAAAATTGCTCAACTGGGGTGAACCAGGGGCAGGGGCTTCTTTCTGCACGTTGAGGGAGGCTGTCACTCAGCTGTGGTGGCTTTGATGACAGCTGCACTGTCATTCGAGGTCCTTCTGACTACGCCCTGCCTTGCTTCACTGCAGCGCCGGCTGCTTCTCTGCTCCTCAGCTAAAACTTTTGCATGGTAGCTTGTTTCTTCTACTCACACTCCACGGCCAACCTAAGTTGCCAGGCTGAATTTTCACCCTCACCACTCCTCCAAGAGCACACTCAGGTTCATCTCCCAGAATGCCCAGAGGTTTTCCTTATGACTAGTATAAATCTTCATGGTGTACATTTCATATCGTTTTAGATTCTTAGCAAAGTCTACAGTTCCAGTTACACCAATCCTAAATTGTTTCCTTTTACAGACTATCAGAGCTGGAAAGGCTTTAGACCACAAAATGCATCAAAACTGCATGAAATTTTATTCAACGTCTTAATTTGGTTTTATAAAACTAGAAAATACGGGTTGGAGAGATGGATCAGTGGTTAAGATGTTTGTCTACAAAGTTTAATGACCCAGGTTCAATTCCCTAGTACCCATGTAAAACTAGATGCACAAAGTGGCACATACATTTGGAGTTCATTTACAGTTGCTGGAGGCCCTGGTGGATCATACTCTCTCTCTTAAAGTAGATAATATTTTAAGTTTTTATATGTAGAAATTTGTATATAGTAAATACAAAATTTGTGTATATAAAGTATTCAATATAGTATATATTATACTATGTGCATAGTTTATATATATAACTTCATATAACAGATAACATTTATATTACATATAACATACATATATAAACACTATACATATGTTATCTATAATTTTATTTTACATGCACATATTTTATATCCACACAACTTGTATGTATGTATAATTTGTAGAAAAAAAAGAAAAGGAGGGCTGGAGAGATGGCTCAGCGGTTAAGGCACTTGCCTCCAGTGCCTAAGGCCCTGGGTTCAATTCCCCAGGACCCACATAAACCAGACCCACAAGGTGGTGGCCCTGGTGCGCGCTCTCTCTCTCTCTCTTTCTCTCTCTGTATATCTCTGTATCTCTGTATCTCTCTCTGTATCTCTCTGGTTGAAAATGAATAAATAAAATATTTGAAAAAAAAGAAAAGGAAAGAAAGAAAACCTTAAAACAAGTTTTAGAGTAAGGGGAACTGAATATAGAGCCTAAAGACTTTCAAACTTATATATATGATGGGAAAATTTATATATTTGGAAAAACAAAACAAAAAATACTTGTAATCCCATCACTTGCAGATGAACATTATATTTTAGCATATTTGTTCCTAAATTTTTATTTGTCCTCTCATAAAAATGATATCATGCTACATAAACTGTTTTCACTTAAAAATATTGCTACTGTATTTTTTGCCAACAACCATGTGTAAAATAATTTAGTGACTACATAGTTTTCTTTGGTGTTGAGGTATCATATTCTGGGTTAAATTTCCAAAAGCTAATCATCTGAAGACCAGTGTGTTGATTTATCAGTGCATTTATTTACCAAAAGGTTTATTTTTTCAAGTGTTCAGATATAGTCTCTGTTGTTTCACCGATAACAGAAAGAAATTTGAATCTAGAGGTGTCAGAAGGAAATCTGAAGTGACCAAAATATTCACAAGACATATGACATGCGTGAACTTTAGCTTGGAAGAAAGACATCAGCGTGCATTAATTTGGCAGCTGTTTGCAAAAGCATTGGTGTGGAAGATTCGAACCATTCTGAGATGTGGAAGGGAAGAAAGTGTGTCTGGACATCAGAAAGAAGCAGAAGAATGGAGCTGCAAACATCATAAAAGCATGGCACTGAAGTCAGAGAATTGAAAAAAAAATTAGTTTAAAATCCTAAAAATGTGAGAATGGGTAATGTGTGAAACAAACTAGTAAACCCCATAAATAACTAGATCTCATATTAAAATTACTAATGGCTATTAAGAAATATTAATAAAGTCCTAAGAACATTCAGTCCTTAGCTTTTAAAAATGGGGTATTCTAGCCGGGCGTGGTGGCGCACGCCTTTAATCCCAGCACTCGGGAGGCAGAGGTAGGAGGATTGCTGTGAGTTCAAGGCCACCCTGAGACTACAGAGTGAATTCCAGGTCAGCCTGGACTAGAGCGAGACGCTACCTCGAAAAACCAAAAAAAAAAGAAAAAGAAAAAAAATGGGGTATTCTAAGCCAGATGTGGTGGTGCACATTGTTACCTTGAAAGGTTATCTCTGCTGCTCCGTTATCCCCATCCCATGAAAATAGACTCTCTTCCTTAAGAGGCTTCACAGGAAAATGCAAAAGCTTTTAAAAATAAATTTAATATGAATGATTATATTCTTAAACTACTAAAACTGCTGTAAACTTACAGCATTAAAACTGTCATATATAATAGAAATGCCTCTGGATATACCTTCTGACCCTGTGGCTCTTACAATCTTTCCACCCCCTCTTCCACAGTGTTCCCTGAGCCTTAGTGGGTGTATTATAAGTCTACTTTAGTATGGGGCTCTCAGGAACTTCTGAATTTCTTTTGTGATCATTTTGAGTGTCCTCTGTGTCTATCACCATCTCCCTGGACCAGGTTGTCAGGCTCACCATGAGAGCAGCACTCTTGCTTAACTCGACATTTCCTCTGGGGTTTCACGTGGACCCTGGCTGATGTGCAAGAGGTGGGTCATCTCATGATAGGGAGTCTGCTATCTTTTCCTGTCATGTTGATGGATTTTGATTCTCCATGTTTTTTTTCTGCCTTCTGTAAAAATTAAAACAGATTCTCCAAAGCAAGGGTGAGAGCAGCATGGATTAGAGGAGATAGGCATAGTTAATTCAGAGAGATTTTCGTGGGTGTATCTACTCTTTTTGGCCAAAAACTTTTCTCTGAAGTCTGTGACCATCATTTCCTTGATATTCTCACTTGGTTCCCAGTACCAGAAATGAGTTCCTTCCCATTGATTAGGTCTCTTATCCAATCAGAGAGTCATTGCTTACCCTGAGTGCCACTATTGCACAGGTGTGTACATCTTGTCTGGCCGAGTGATTTCATATCTAGCAGGATCCCCTGCATTTCAAATTATTGTTGGCCATTTCCCCCCTCCCCCGCCCCGGGCAGCCCACGTAGCACTTTCCAGCATTATGAGGGCTGAGGGCTAGCCATTCCAAACTGGCTTCCTTCCAAATTCCAGAGTGATCTCTTGATGTCCTGTGTCTGCAGCTTGTGGTGTCTTAAGCAATAAGGTCTTACCTTTTAGCTCTGGAAGGTAATTAAGTGCTTTGACAAAAGCCTACCTTGTTTGGGGTCCTCATAGGTCTCTCCAACCAACAGCTCACTGTGGGGTGTGGGGTGGGCTCCCATTTCTGGCACTGGGAAGTTACAAGCCGGAGCCCATGGTTTTAGAATTAAGCTTCATGTCACCCTCTCCAGGGCTCTTCTGCCTATGTGATCCTTTCACTCCTTTCTTTCTTTTACTTTTCTATCCAAGAGAAAGGTTGCTATGGTACTAATTCATGTTGACATTAGTTTTGTGTAAATCTTTCTCTACCCTCCCTTTCCCCTAAGAGCCTTCCATGTCCATTTATCTGTCCCTTGAGTTGCCTGCCAAGTGTACCTGCAACTCAAGCTGTTCCATGTTAGGAAGCACATATAAGGGAGAATATGTGGCATTTATCTTTTTGTGCTTGTGTGAGTTCATTTAATATGATTTTTTTCTCAAGTCCATCCATTTCCCTGCAAATTTCATTATTTCATTTTTTTCTTTACCACTGAGTAGTAGTATTGAGTACATGCACCACAACTTCTTTATCCATTCATCCATTGATGAGCATCTGGGCTGATTCCAGGACCTAGCTATTGTGAACAGAGCAGCCACAAACATGGCTGGGAAAGTGTCTCTGTGTACAGTAGAGTCTCCAGGGTATTTGCTCAGGAGTTGTGAAGCTGAATCAAATGGTAGGTCTATTTTCAGCTTTTTGAAGGGTGTCCACATTTATTTCCATAGTGGTTGTACAAGTTTGCATGGTGGAAGTCATTTTTAAGATCTGTTTTTTATTACTAAAGTTTGTATGGAAGAAAGTATCTCATTCAGTGGTTGTTTTTTTTTTTCATATATTCTCCATGTTCTATCCAAGTTCTACTCTTTCCAATACTTTTTCACTTTCTTTCTCACTTCATGTAAATTCTGTCTTCCCCTCTCCTATGAGGTGTCTGAGGTTCTCGCCTTTAGCCACAGATTTGAAATAGCTCCTTACCATAGGACACTGTGGTCAGAGACATTCCCAAATGTCAAAACAGTATTGGCTCAATTACAACCCACCCCACCAACAAAATACTTCCTGTTACCAATGGCATTAAAACCCTAAGGAGGGCCAGGTGTATGGCTAGATAACAGCTAGTCTCACCTGACTGGAGGGACCACTCCAGGGGATGGTGAGAGGAGAGGGGAACATAGCATAAACATTTGACAGTGCATGAATACGGTGCTTAGGCTGACATCCTGCCTGCCTGCCTGCTGCTTTGCACAAATCCTTTATCTCCCAGGACCTCTCCACCTCTCCCTTTTTGCAGATTTCCCTGCTAGCTTGCCTTCACTGCTTCCTATGAAGCTCTGTTTCAGAAACAGAGTTCTTCATGAGTCATCCCAGCTAGACACTTTTCTGTGGCTCCCTTCTGAAATGGAGCCTGAACTTACTGGATTTATTGTATGACCTGGACACAAGCTCTTCCCTTCCCTTCCCTTCCCTTCCCTTCCCTTCCC
>PVHP010010352.1:0-47880 GCA_004024765.1 Zapus hudsonius
GCCGCTTTTGTTTGGGTTCTTTCTGTGCAGCAACTAGAAAGCTGACTGCAACACCCTTCATCCTATTTCCCTCCTTTACTCTGGTATTCTCAGGCCACAGTTTTAAGCACCCGAGTTGTTCTGACAGCTGTACTTATGTTAATGTAGAAACACCTATGATATTTCATGCTGTTTCAAGTGAAATAATCATCTCTATTGTTCATATAATAGTGTGTGGATGGAAAGGCCTCGTGAATGTGTAAAACAATGATTCAAGGCACAGAAAATAACCGATTTGCCAATGGATTTTATGAACTTAAAACAAACCCGACAAGCATTAACAAGATAGGACAATTTTTGTTTTGTTTTATTCGGAAGCACAGATGCAAAGTGTCTGGACTCATGATTTTGTGAACACACGGTATGTTTTGCCTTTGCTGACTTATCTCAGGGACATAAGTGTGTTTACTATTTCTATATGAGAACATTTCTTACGGTAATGTCACATTAATGGTGAACTTCATTTGATTATCTCAGTAGATTGTCAAAATTCAAATCTACTTATATTTTTATAGGAAACCTCTTAGCAAATTAGAGAAACAACTTTCTTAACAAGATTAAGAGCATCTATCAAAGCCAATAAGAAAACATCATGGAAAAAGTTTGTGACTTTGGCCTGAGCAATTCCATTGGGGACAGGACCTTAAAAGATGGGCAGCCTTCCGCCCGCAGCCATGCCCTGCTCTGCGTCCCCCACGCAGCGAGCGGACCCGGCCGGCGAGGAGGGCGGCTACGACCTGCACAGGGCCTGTGACAACACGGGCCACCTATGGAGAAAGTCGTCGTGAAAACAGGTTTTCAGATCGCTGTTCCTCCGGGGTGCTCTGGCCTCACTGTACAGCGCTTCATAGATGTAGGAGCTGGTGTTCTAGATGAAGATTATAGAGGGAATGTTGGTGTTGTACTGTTTAATTTTTGGAAAGAAGTTTGAAGAAGTGAAAAAGGGAGATCGAATTGCACAGCTCAGTTGTGAACGCGGTTTTTATCCAGAGACTGAAGAAGTTCAAGGGCTGGATGACACTGAAAGAGGCTCAGGAGGCTTTGGTTCTGGAAAGAATTGAAATTTTGGCCAAGAATAGAAAATGGAAAAAGGCTTTTTCTTAAACATGAAGCAAGTTTGTTTAAAGTGTTTTGGTGGTCAAGCATAATGGCCTTAGCTTGGTTTTCTTCTGATGAAGAAAGGGATCTCTGCACAGTAACAGCTTTGCGTTCGTTTCTGTGATTGGCAGCCGCATGTGAATCTGCTGTGATGGAATGCAAACTTTACTGTTTAAAGTGTTGCTTTCAAGTGCAAATTTTTTTAAAACCAAGTGTATGTTACAGTTTTTTATTGTGTTATTTAAACAAACCCCTTTGGCAACTCATTTTGCTTTATAGTTTGTTTTTTGTTCAATAAACTTGGATTATTTTCAGATAAAAAAGAGATGGGCAGAATTGGAAAAATGGGATTCTACTATGTTAACAAGCTTCAACACAGCAAAGGAATAGTCACAGGTGGAAAGACAGCCTGCTGAGGGGGGAGAATCTACCCTTCTGACAAAAGATTAGGATCCAAAATATATAAGAAACTCAGTGAGAAGAAAACAACCCAAATGAAAAGAAAGCAGAAGACTTGCATCGTAAAGGCCATCCTAGAGGAGACCTGAAGGGCTTCTGGAGAGTCTCTGGCAGGTCTAGGAAAGGGGCTTCGAGAACAAGCAGACAAACCTGGTGAGAAGCAGTCTAGGGTTCGATGCCTGGGAGTTCTGAAGAGAAGTGGTGTAGGTGACCTGCTGCGTCTGAAATGTAATGTGAATAACGGGCAGGGGCTACAGTAGAAAAGTGGACAGAAAAAGTCCCCGAAAAACTATCATGTTTACCAAGACACGTGGAACGTTTATGAAGAAATGTAGAAATCATGGTGTGGTGCAAAAAAGTAGTATTTCACATTTTGAGGCTTTTCAGCAGTAGAATGATGGTGGCTTTCAGATAAATCCGTGATCGCTTGTGGAGAATGAACTGGAGGGACCGAGACTTTGCCTAAACACTGGCTATGGGCTTCATCCATATCTCACGGGAGGAAGAGCGAAGCCTTATAATAAAATACACGGCCACGCTCGGCTGGGTGCGGAGTGAGTCGGGATGAATCCCAGGTTCCTAGCGGTCATCCCAGGGCGAGCACAGAGGTGAGGGCTTTGCTGTGAGGTGCACACAGGACTCTGACTGCTGCACGGAGAAATCCAATAGGCAAAAAGCAACTAAGACAATAAAAATGCGGTCCCAGAGTCTTTTCACAGGCGCACTGAAGAGTGTCTCTCCCTCCCCCGTCAACGGTTCACTAGATTCCTCAGGGACGCGCCCCCACGTCTGTGACATGGATGGTCTCCTGCAGATCTGTGCAGTGATCACACACTCACAGCGCCTTTGAGTTCAACCTGGAAACCAGCATTTCCCACTAACAGCTGAGGCCTCCCAACTACGGCTGTGGCCTCCCAGGCCATGGGTTTTCAGCTGGTCCCCAGTATCCGATGTGACCTTCCTCCTGTGGAGCCGCTTCAAATCCAATCAGAGGTGGTGGCTTCTCCCATCAATGCCGCGGCCAACAGCTTCCCGAGCACCTTCCATACCAGACAGCAGAGAGCAAACTTCCAGCTTTGGTCCGTCTCCCTTTCTCTGTGTCTGGCCAGCAAAGCATGGGGCATCTTCCAAAATAAGGTTCAGTAAGTTCAAAGGTCTTAACGCCTAGTCCTGGTGGGCGACCAATGACAGTGGTCATTGCCTGTGTTGTTTGGGTGGCTCATGGGACTCTCTAATCACCAACTTGCAGTGTAGGGTGGGAGCCCGCTCCTGGACCTGGGACTTTCGGTTAATAGCCTATGGCTTCCTCACTGGGCCACACACACACACACACACACACACACACACACACACAAGGTAAAATAAACGTACGGAAGTAGAAGCTGGAGAAGAGAGGGGACGACTGGGGTTAATATGACCAAAATAATTATGTACATGTACATAAGAAAACTCATTATTATGTATAATTAACATATGGTAATAAAACATTTTTAATTAGGCATGAATCAGTACCATAAAAATGTGTCTCCTGATTGGCTACTTAAAAGATACAACTTAATCAAAGGGTAATTTATCTGTGCAGACACACCCTAAAGCCATGGCTCCAGCTGGCAAATCCCAGGGCCAGAACTGTGTTACCTACCACAATGAGCTGTTGGTCACGGGACTCCTTGAGGTCGCCCAAGCAATGTAGGCCATTGCCAAAGCAGTTGGTTAGCCACCATGTCTAAGTGACAGGACCCAGATGCCGAAGACACTGTAGGATGTGGTCACACTGGACCTGAAGGAAGAAGGGAGCAAGCTCCCTGTTGACGAGGCTCCTGGTGCGGGAACGAGCCGCTGGGACCAGTGGTCACTGACAGTGTGAACAGTAGGAGACCCTGCCAACGGGCAACAGTGGCACACAGGCTATGGGGGTGGTCAGCTGCTCTCTGGCTGGATATGAAGCCTTCTCAGTGGGAGGGAATCCATGCCGGGCGCTGAGAACCAAGTCAGAAGCCTGTGGTCAGGAAGGTCACAGACTCCAGAGCGCAACAAAGCTCCCACTGTGCTTGGACTCAGATGAGAGGCTATATCCCCCCAAAAGGTTTCTTTTATGGCTTTTCTCATTCCATGGACTCCAGACTCCTCTCACTCTTGGTTGGAGAATCTGCTTTTCGCAGACAGCAAGACATAGTGAGGAGACCCACAACCCATCAGTGGGACAAGAAAAGAAAGCCAATTGCCTAGCAAGACCTGAGCCATCTCTTCCCCATCCGCCAGGTTCCAAGAGACATCATGGAGGAAGAGGCGATTAAACAGCACGGCTGCTCTGACTGCTGGCCTGAAACCCCCGGACACTGAGGAGACCCAGAGTGTGTCAAAGCAGAAATTCAGAACTTTGCAGAAGGGGAGGAAAGATCCTAAGAGCCACCGGGAAGGAAGGGGTGTCCTCTCTGTCTCTCTCCTCACTCTCCAGAGACTGGTGCATTCAGGACCCCACAGTGGATACCAATAACCATACGGAGGAGGCGAAACATAGAGTGTAACCAGATGGAAATATGATCAATATGTTTATACAGTAAAGTTCACAATCAATAAAGCAAAAAGAAAAGAATATGATCACAACAATGGCCTTCAGTGTTATATCAATTAAACAAGAAAGGGTGATGTGTAACACTATGATCTGAGCTGAGATGTGACAGTGAAATGTTTGTTTACTTATTTATTTACTTATTTAATAGGGAGAGAGAAGGTATGGGCACCCCGGGCCTTTGCCACTGCAAACAACCTCTAGATGCCTGTTCTTTGTGAGTCTGGCTTGAAGTGTGCACTGGAGAACTGAACTTGGGCCAGAAGGCTCTGCAAGCCAGTGCCTTGATCTGAGCCGTCTCCCCAACCATACAAGCGTATCGTTAGGTCGGAATTCAGGCACCACCCGGTCCCCTCCCCCAGCCGGCCTCCGGGGAACCTTGGCGGGAGGCGCTGTCCTTCCTGATGCTGAGAACTAGGTGACCCCCCTGGCCCCCTCCCCCCAAGCTGGACATCCACCTTCAAAGCCGGATCTTGATCTGGCCTTTCGCTGCCTTCCATTTTGGAAGATCGCCTGGAGCTCAGGGTCCCTTTCCTTCTATAAAAGCCTTTCCTTTCGGAGCGGTCTCTCATGGTGTCGTTTCCATTTTAACACATATATTTTAAAATATTTCTGCTCCTATGAACCGGTTTAGTAATAAATAATAAATTATAAGAGTAACTTAAATTTGAACTCGAATAATGAAGCCCATTGATTGCGTGTGTTGTGAGCCATGTGCTGTACATCTCCAAACGCTTGTCCGGCATTCTCCAGCTCGGTTTGCAGAGAACATTTTATTTCCACCAAAAGTCCCAAGAGTTGGAGAGCACATAGCTAACACGTGGTTGGTAAACATGTCCAGTGAGTACAAGCCATGGGAATGAAGAGATGATGAACACATCTTTTCATGAACCCCGAAAACAGGGCTGGGCATGGTGGCGCACGCCTTTAATCCCAGCACTGTGGAGGCAGAGGTAGGAGGATCGCCATGAGTTCAAGGCCACCCTGAGACTACACAGCGAATTCTAGGTCAGCCTGGGCTAGAGCGAGACCCTACCTCGAAAAACCAAAAAAAATAAAAACTAAAAGAAGAACCCTGAAAACAGAAGATCACTGCTTTAGAAGTGAGAAAAGAGGTGGAGTGAATTCCTTTCTGCTGGGACCACTGCTGACTAGTTCATTACTGTCATTGTTGGGATACAAACTGTGTCTTCAGAATTCTGGCTTCTGTTGCTTGGGCTCATCTGCTAGAAGGGAACTCGTGTGATTGACTTATCCAGGAGAGACGAGCAGTTTGGCGTGGAGCTAAGCTGCAGTCGGGATCTGAAGATGGGGTGACTGGTGATCCTTCCTCCTGTCTCCTTCGGTCTCGTTGTCTTGTTCCTAGTCCAGTGAACCGTGGAAGAAAAACAGTTACGATCGACGTGTGTTTACTTCTTCTTCAAACTTGCCCTATTTTCTGTACTTGCGTGAAATAACGAGAACTTTTAAATTCTACAAATGAATTGATTAAGACCTTTAAGCGTATGATGTCACCACTTGCAAAGCCTTGTTTGTTAAAAGTAGCCTGAGAGGTAATGAGAGTAATTAAATGTGTTGATTAGCCGGTGTCCAAGAGGCTTCATTTAAGGCTCGCACGGAAGCAACACTTTGCGTGACCGGAGCCCCTGGTCCAAGGAGACTCATCTCAGGAGAGCTCGGTTCTCTGCCAGGTGTTGAGTAAACAGAGAGCAGAGGGGCCATTAGCACCTCTGCCGCTTGTTGTGATGGTCCTGGTGGCAAACAGCTCTGTGTCCTAAGTCACCAGGGGACCGCTTGCACTTCCAGAAGGAAGCCAATACTTGAGGGAACGTGCAAACTACTAAACTCAGTCCCAGCGTAAAGCTGAGAAGGAAAACTTCAGCTGATGCAAAAGAAGCAAAACAGTGACTCAGTTTCCACCTGCCTCAGGTGGAGTAAACCCACTTCCAGAGCTGGGGGCAGGAGCAGGGCTCAGGCAGAGCCTTCGGGAAGATTCCCGAAGCTCCATCTCGTGTCACTCTTAGTCCTGGGTGGCTGAGAAGAGAATTCTTACTAAATGTTCTTTTTGTTTGTTTCTTAATAAATAATTCGAAATTTAAAATTTTAAACTAAATTGCCTATACCCCACCCACCACGACTCAGGGAACTGAGCGGAAGAGGGGGCGGAAAGATTGTGAGAGCCGTGGTGGGGGAGACTGTCCAGAGGCATGGCACCCCTCAGTAACAACACACTTGGGCCAGGAGGACCGGGCTGAGTACTAGGCTATCCAGGGTCCCCTGCCACAAGGACTGACCCAGACTGCCCTTGGAGGAGGATATCCAGCTGATTGGGGATGGGGAGGGGGGGCATTGGGGAATTGGGGATAACAACTCATTGTTGGCCCACTGAACAATGTAACTCATTATGGACAATAAAAAAATTAAAATAAAAAATAAAATAAATTGCCTATACCCAGTAATTAAGTTATATTAAAAAGGACAGTGGAGGGCTGGAGAGACGGGTCAGTGGTTAAAGGCACTTGCTTGCAAAGCCTGAAGGCCTGGGTTCGATTCCCCAGCAGCCATATAAAGCCAGATGCACAAAGTGTTGCACGTTTCTGGAGTTTGCAGTGGCCCTAGGCCTCTGTGCTCTCGTTCTCCTCCCCTCCCCTCCCTTGCCTTCCCCTCCCCTCTCCTTTCCTTTTCTGTCTCCCCCTCTCTTTTTCTCCTTGTAAACAACAACAACAAAAATCTTTTAAGAAAATGAAGACAGTGATCCAGTACAGGGCGGCTTTAATGTACTGGCTGACATTTGTCTCCATGTACGTGTGTGTGTGTGTGTGTGTGTGTGTGTGTGTGTGTGTGTGTGTGTGTGTGTCTGGGATAGGGTTGCAAGACCTGTCCTAAGGCCTCCCTGCCTCCCTGCCTGGCTGCTGGTGCTCCTGTGCATCTCCTCATCCACATTCCTCAGCCTCCCAGCCTGGTCTGAAGGCCAGCAGCTCCCCAGGAAGCCTTTAGGCCTTCAATGCTGGACTGGGACTGCTGAGGCCTCCAGCCACGTGGTTCCTTGACTCTCAGGCTTGCAGACTGCTGATGTGGGACTGCCTGAGCTAATCCAATAAATCCCTTTTTTCTTTACTATGATTCATTCTGTTGGCTCTGTTCCTCTAGAGAACCTTGACTAATACAAACTGTAATGCTAATATAAACTTTATTGCACACCAGCAGTAATGGTGATACAAATATCATTTTTAAGATTACAAATATCATTTTTATGATCTACCCAGTTTATGACCATCAGCAAATACCCTATGGTCCTTTATCCACAACCCTATATAACCACACATAAAAGCAGATGGCTCTCCTTGGATCTTTGGGCTTCCATTTCTGGATGCTGAATATAATGGATTTGAAGATTTATTCAGCATCAAAAAATAATCTTAGAGGAATGCCCTAGAGAATGAAGAAAATCACAGGAACTCCCTCTCTCTTCTCTTAGAAGGTGCTTTCAGTGGGCATGATACCTGTTCTGATTCTGCCCCCTGTTCCCATCATGCTTAGCTGCTTTGATGTGTAACTTTCTCTCCTGTGGACAAGAGCCCAGGAAGCGAACTTGCTTTATTCCAAGGAACCCATATTATTAGTTCACCAAGCACAATCCAAGCTTAAAAGATGAAATTCTCCTAGTCATTTTTATGCCTTTAGCAGCTGGTATGGCAAAAGGCAAAATTTTTGTTTAATTATTATTTTTAAAAAGAAATTATAAACTGGGTGTGGTGGTGCGTGTCTTTAATCACAGACTTTAGGAGGCAGAGATAGGAGGATCAGCATGAGTTCGAGGCCACCCTGAGAAATAGTGGATTCTAGGTCAGCCAAGGCTACAGCAAGACCCTCCCTTGAAAAACAAAATGAATTGAACAGTAAATAAATTATAAACAGCTGAAGTGGTACAAATATAAAAATACTTGAACATCCATACAAAGTAACAATACATAGACACCAAAAATTACATTTTTATGGTTAAATTCTTACCAGGAAGTGGGCTGTGACACATTTTAAGTTTTACTCTGATTTTATATATTATGCTTTTATAGTTTTATTTCTTGTCCAAATATTTTGTTAGCATGAAATCGGAAAAACCTAATTTATAAAACATGAAGGACAGGAGTTTAGCAATTAGCATTTACATTAATAAGAATATAAATGACAAATATGAGTAATAACAATGTTGCCTTTATAAAAGGATGTCCAGTTGTCCTTCAGTGTCTTTGGGGTTCAGTTCCAAGACCCCCTGCAGAGACCAAAACCTCATGAACGCCCTACTTGACGTCATTGCATTAGCAGATGACCTATGCGTATTCTCCCGAAACTTTCAATCAGCTCTATCTTACTTACAATACCTCATATAACGTAAATCTTATGTGAGTAGTTGTTATATTGACTTGTTTATGAATAGTGATAAGGAAATCTGGGCTCAATTCGTTTTAACCCACAGTTGCTGGACGCAGAAGAGTAACGACGTGTACATGACCAACTCCCACAGACGTCAAGGTCATTCTAATTTTCATCCCTCAATGCAACCTGTGGTTTCAGCCACTGAATGGCTACTCACCACAGTCATTTAAGGACAGGGGAAGTTCTTTTAAATGAAGGCCCTTAACACCAGAATTCAAAGTGTCCATGAATATAGAAAGACTGGCAAATACCTCATGTATTACATCCCAAGTAAGAATTTTATACAAACATCACACTTTCACCGTCTATACTTTGTGTCAAGTAACTGACTTTCAAAGGCCAAGTAGTTGGCACGTGTGGTAGGTTGAATTCTTTTCATAAATATAATCACCAGCTGTTTTACAAAGCAATAACATACCATGATTTTATGGGTTGCATTCTAAAATAATTTACACCTGGACGAATCTTTTCGGAAAATTTTACCAAATAGGATCATCTTCAGTGCTCTTCTGAACCAGGGATAGAAAAATGCATAAATAACTGGGTTGAAGGTCGAGTTGAGGTACCCAAGCCAAATCAAGGCCTCGTTCAAGGCGGGGGGGGATGGAGTAGTCCAGGAAGGGGTCCATGGCCACGCACACAAAGAACGGGCACCAGCAGAGCAGGAAGGCGCCCAGCACGACCCCTAAGGTCTTCGCTGCTTTGCTTTCTTTGCTTTGTGCTCTGCCGTTTTTCTCTTCCAGTCCAATTTGAAGCTTCCAGCTTGTGCCGTTAATTGATTTCGCCTGTCCTTTGGCTATGAAGTATATTCTATAATAGACAAATAACATAATAGACCCAGGGATGGAGAAAGAAATCATGAAGGCCAGTCCCCCAGAGACTTTGCTGAAAAACACAGAGCAGCCTCCTAGACAGTGAACATGTTTATGGTACATCTCTTCAACGCCTTTGTAATTCAGCTCCAGGAAGATCATTCCAAAAGCAAAAACAGCAGGGACACTCCAGCTAATGGAGATCATCACAGAAATAGCCAGGATGTTGATCTTGGCTTTGTATCTCAGCGGGTCGCACACAGCAGAGTAGCGGTCGATGGAAATGAAGGCCAAGTGGAAAATGGACGCTGAGCTCAGCATCATATCGGTGCTGGTGTGAACTTTGCAGAAGATTTCTCCCAAGTGCCAGCAGTGCTCCACGGACCTCACCATGCTATAGGGCATGACCAGGCACCCCAGCAGAAAGTCCACAGTGGCCATGGAATGAATGAGCCAATTCGTGGGGGTATGGAGTCGCTTGAAGTGAGCTATGGAAATGATAACTACCAGGTTGCCAGCCAGAGTGGTCAGAATTATGAGTGTCATTACACTGTACAAGGAGGCACGGACATGACCTGGCCAGCTGCTGGTCACACAGGAAATATTAATTCTATTGTGGCAGAGGGTCATCTTTTCCGAGATCCACAGGCTTATTGTCTCCTTGGTGTGTTGAGTAATTGTTCTAATTCCAGAGTCAGGTCAGAGTTCCCTCTTTTATTTTTTACATACACATACCCATCCCAGAAACCTGGGAGGAAAAAATGGAAAAGAAAAATGGATAAATGGTCAGTAACTAATTTCTCTCTTTCATTTACCTGTTCTCGTTAAAGATCAATTGTCATCTAGTAGGGACTGGACATTGTGCCAAACATAAAGATTGAAATAAAATCACCACATTTGTAAGTCAGAGAAAATCAAATATGGGTTTTGTTGTTGTTGTTATTGATGTTGTTGGATTTTTTGAGTCAGGGTCATACTCTGTAGCCCAGGCTGTGCTAGCTCACGTGTGTGTATATGTGTGTGTGTGCTGGTGTGTGAGTGCCTGGTGCATGTGTGTGTGTGTGTGTGTGTGTGTGTGTGTGTGTGTGTGTGTGTGTGCTGGTGTCTAAGTGTCTGGACACATGTGGAGGTCTGACTCTGAATGGTGGCCCTTGCTCTCCAATCATATCTGTTCACCTTTCCATCACCAGGCTGGCTGAATAATTATGAATAAACTGACATTACTTGTGTTTCTTTTGCCTCTATACTTCTTTTTCATAAATTTTTAATAATTCTACCTTCATGCTAAAATTATACTCTTGCTAAAAAGTTCTGAACTCATGTCCTGTTTTCTAGTATACAAATTGGAAATAAAATTAGAAATGAACTTAAAATTTTTTATTATAAAAAGAATTTTCAGCTCTGTAATTTTTCCAGTACTTTTATTAAAATACTAAAAGTCATTTTGAAAAGGAACTTATTTTTAAATGGGGAAAGATGCAGGTGTAATTCAAATGATGAAGTTGTAATTCTTGAGGTGGAATGTTACCAAAAGCAAAACATTCTCATTGCAAAAAAAAAAGAAGACAATACAAAATTCATTTGTTTGATAACACTTCAACACAGATCAACAGGTAAATGCAAAAGTAATCTTCGGAACTATTATGGCAACTAGACTTTGAATAAAAGCATTTCTGCCATTCAACCATGCTTTAAGGCAACATGAATAGGATTTATGTTATCACCGAGGTAGCATAAAGATATTAAGTCAGGTGCCCTAATAAGGAGCATGTGCACACACACACACACACATGCACACACACATCATTTAGAAATGTGTCAACTACTTTCCCACCAAATAGTTGTACAAAGAAGACTCCAGTTCTGTAACTTAGTATATATTAAGTATAAGATTATTTTAATTTTAAGACTTTTAAAAATCTCTTATGAGTGAAAACTAGCCATGCATGTAACATGGACTATCCTTATGTATTTACAAGGAAAAAAGAAAAATGTATTTCAAATTTTTAAGTTTATGAAATGTCACAAGGGAACTGTTGCAGTCAGCCACACGCCGCTGGGATGTCTTCAAACCAGGCACAATTTATGGGAGGAAAGTATTTATTTAAACTACAGATTGAGGGGCAGAGAGAAAAACCCATTACCTGCACCACACACACAGAACAGGGAACAGGCAGGAGGGCCAAAGAGAAAATTTCTTCCCCTTTATATAGCCTTAGGATGGGGTCTTGCAACCCTATCCTAAACCAAATGGCTTCCTGAGTCTCTGGAATTTCCTTCCTGCACTGCTCACACAGGAAAGGATGTTTACCTTCAGCTCCTTTGAGCTTCCTTACATCCTGCCCCCTACTGAGAGGCTGCCTTCCTGTAAACATCCTCAGAGACCCACCCAAGAGTTACTAAAAAGGTCAAGTTGACAACAAAACCTATCACAGGAACCAAATTACTTAAAAACATAACTTTAAAAAAATCCTCTTTAAATTTTACCAAAGCAGTTATTGCACCTAAATTACAGACTGAGCTTTGTTGCAAACTTTGCACTAAATCATTCTAAATTTTAATTTGGGTAACTACGAAACCATTGATGGATGAGTCTCATTACCTTTAACATTGTCCCCATAAATACAAGACTGTTCCAGGCCTCCGGAGGTGTCTCTAGAGCCCGCTGCTGCTGGGGGCTGTCCTCAAACCTCCCTTCTCTGCAGAGAACCTGAGGTAGAAGCACACCTGTGCCAGTGGCCACCTGCGTCTGCCTCCAGCGCACCTGCTGCTGGCCGGAGCCACTGTGCTTTATGACAGGTGATGGATGGTCAACACTCACAGAATGGCGCAGATATTAAAATCAGGATGAGATAAGCTGATAATAAATCTTTCTGAAACAAGTTAGCAATATGCTACGAATATAACAGGGAGGTGCTTTTATTCTAAACCATCATCAGGAAGCTCTGAGCAAGCTAAACAGAGAGAGTAAATATTACCATTACTTAGAAATAACTCCAGGGCTGGGCCACCCCTGATCACAGCCAGGAGTATTAACTGTGTAGAAATAAAACCACACACCTGTCTAGTTGTGGATTGATTCAAAAGAAAGGACTCCTGTAATGGATCTTTGCAGAAAGAAAAGTCAGCACTGAACAAAGCAGATGACATATGCCCAGCAAATAAATATGTTTAATTAGCATGTACTTAAAGCAGTCAAAGCATCCTGTAGGTAGAAAATAGCGTGGTATTCAATGTACAGTTCTCACGTGTCCATTAAAACCAAAAAGTTTTGGGCCGAGGAGATGGTTCGGTGGTTAAAGGCACTCTTTTGCAAATCGATGATGTCCGGGGTTTGATTCCCCAGTATCCATGTAAAGCAAGATGCACAAAGTGGCACGTGCATTTGGAGTTCATTTACAGTGGTAAGAGATTCTCTCCCCCTTGCAAATAAATAAAATAAAACCCAACATTTTTTTTAATACTTTAAAGAATCGAACTTCAAACAAAAAACATTACAACTTATAGGAAAAAAACCGTTTTTTATCCTCTGGCTATGGACCCACAACAAAAGCAAATGGTTCTGTAAAAACTGCCCACTGCTAGAGAAGACTCAAAACTAATCCAAGCAGAAAAGCTCAACCCTAAAGTGAACATCTCCACTATGCCCTTCGAGGCTCAGGCAGCATTAAGAAGGGGGAGAAGGACCCACTGAGGCAACGTGAGGTCTCTCTGCCTGCGACTTAATTCACTTAACATGATAATCTCCCTTTACACCCATTCTCCTGCAGATGACATGACTTCATTCTTGTTTATACTGAAGACATTCCACTGGGACTAGAGCCACGTTTTCCTTCCTCCGTCAATGGACACTCATGGGATTGTTCTAGATGGTATTGTAGCAGTTCCTTTTTCTTGTTGGGACAGAACACCTGACCCAAAGCAGCTTGTGGAAGGAAAGGTTTTGCTTGGCTTGCAGTCCTGAGAGGAAGCTTTATCACGGCCGAGGAAGCCTGGCGGAGGGAGGCTGGCCACCTCCTCTGGCACAGCAGCTGAGAACCCAGGAGCTCTGCAGCAGCGACACACCTCCTCCAGCAGGACTCCACACCCCAGAGGCTTTGTCCAAGCTGGGATTGAGCAGAGGCTAAATCACAAATGCATGAGGCTACAAGGGACATTTTACATTCAAACCACCACAGTATGTTTCTATGGGCCTGTCTGTAACATCTCATAAAAAAAGCTCCTGAGACAGTTTGGGCTGTCACCTTGCAGGGACAGGCCAGGAGAGCTGCTGAGCACCTGTCTTTACAGACGCTGGAACCCCGAGTTAGAGCACAGGCAGGTGGGAAGGAGAGGGGGTCAGGGCAGATAAAAAACCGAGAAGACTGACAGAAAAGAAATGAGAAATGGAGAGACCCCGTGCAAGGATGGGGAGGGAGGAGGAGACGGAATCCTCCCCGAGGGGAGGAAGAGGGAGAGACCCTCCCGTCCCGAGACTCCCAGCTTGGAAAGTCCCTCTCTGTGCCTTTGAAATGTGTATAAACCAGAAAAGGAAAAATAAAAGGAAAGAAAGAATGAAAAAGAGTGAAAGGAAGAAAGAAATGACAAAGGGGAAGCAGGACGGGAGAGAGGGAGGGCGGGAGGAGGGAGGACAGATGGCCCCCGGCCTGCTCCCTGACCCAGTGATGCCCTCTGGCTGGGGTCTGTGGAAGCTGGAAGGAACGAAGCACCCCTGCACCCCAGCTTCCGTGGGGCTCCCCAACCTCTGCACCCACCCCGTCAACCAAGGCTCTTTTCCTTTACACAAAGCCAATTAGCTAACACAGAGGTTCCTTGCCACCAAGTGTGACTAAAATGTCCCCTATTTCAAGTCTCTCTTCAGCTAGTTTATATTGAGAAAACGTGTCTAGAAATGACACAGACCTAACGCAACAGGGCTGTGGCCTAAACGCTTGTTTCGCACTCACAGGCTGCACCCTTAAGCCCAGATACTGTTATCTGATCAGAGGTATGAACAAAGGCATAACATTGAAAGGCTATAAAGTTTTAATGCTTCAGAAAGGGTCATACCAAATGTCGGTTCCACTCATATAAGCGTTATTCAGTTAATGGTGCGTGCATGTGTGCGTGTGTGTACAGTTTCATGTATTGAGATGGAATCTTTTTGCGGAGAATGTAAAGGAAGGAAACTTAATCCAACTCACGTGGTTAGAGGTGGGCTTTGGGGAGGATCTGAATTAAACAGGCCATTTACGTGGAGCTCCTGTAATTGAGGACTAAGGGCTTTATAAAAAGAGGGAGAAAGAACAGAAGATACACATGTGTGTTCCCTGTCTGCTGGCATGTGATGCTCTTTCTTGGGATCAAGGGACTGTCCCTTGCCAGCAACCATAGAAGAAGGGGGTTATGCCCAGGACGGAGAGTGACCAGGGAAGCCAGCCCCAGGTGCCTCTCCTAAGAGCTGTCCCTTGCAGGTGCCGAGAAGGACAGTTCTTGATGCAGCTAAAAGGCTCAGAGAACAGAATCTGATTGAAGGCCTCCAGAACTGGATGGTAAGACTCTACTGCTGAAAATTCCGCCTGCTTGGGCTGCAGGCCACTGAGAAATCGAGCTGGCACTCCCGCTGAGAGCTGTGAGAACGCTGGAAAGCGCCGTGAACCACCATAGTGCTGAGAAGTGACAGTGAGCACTCAGTGAGACATCTCTGTCACAGCCTCCAAGGCTCAGGGGCCACTGTGGAAGATGTGATGGAAAGAATGCAAGAGCCAAAGGAAGACTGCTTATGTCTTCCAGATATAAAGTGGTCTTGACCTCACAGTGGCTGATGCTACCTGCACAAAGCCTGCCTAATAGGAGGAGGGAAGAAAACAGAGCCATCAAGATGGAGGGCAGACTGACTGGAAAGAAGAGCGATTCACTGGAATGGAGGCTCAGGAGGGGGAGGATGGAGGATGGGGGGGACTCTGATATGGAAGGCAGAGACAAGAGAATCCACCACAAGCTCACGGGCGAGGTAGCCTGGCCAACGGATCAGTGAACACCAGAGACCAGTGGAGAGCAAGGACCTGCACCTGAAGGTCTAAGCCAACGACCTCTGACCTCCACGTGTGCCCAGGCCATGCATGCACCTGCGCTCATTCAC
The DNA here is from genome assembly GCA_004024765.1 of Zapus hudsonius. Lineage (NCBI taxonomy): Eukaryota > Metazoa > Chordata > Mammalia > Rodentia > Dipodidae > Zapus > Zapus hudsonius. The sequence continues at coordinate 15,536 of PVHP010010352.1, forward strand.
ATAACCACCCCGAGAACGAACAATGGGTACTGAAAGCTAACGCACAGAGCAGAGCGTGCCTGGCACCGACACTGACCGTTCTCCAACGTCAGGGAAGAAACGTGCCATCTCCAGCCAGTACTGCGAGCAAATCAGATTCTTCTGGTGGTGACAGAGTGACCTGCATAGACAATGATTCTAGTGTGGGTTTTTATATTTGAAGACTGCCTTTAGCATACAAATTATGGGCCAGAAAATTGTTTCTGTAAATACCATAAACTTGCTGGAGTCAGAGGTCTGTGTTAGCTACTCAGATTTGCCATGGAAACATACCAAGAAACGCAGTCAATAGTACATGAAGGGTTGTAACTATATTCTAATAAAACTTTATTTATAGCAAATGGTTATGTTTCACTGCTGAAGTACAGAAGAAATACTGTGAGATTTTTCTACCAATTAAAGCAAGAAGACAGGAATTCAAAACATGTTATTGGTGAATCCCTTATTCTGCTTAAACATAGTAAACAAGTAGGAAAAATTATCACTTGCAGCATAAGAAAATATTAATTGATTGAAATCTTCACAATTTCCATTGCCATTTACATCTGGGTGTAACTGTTCTGCTGATATAAAAGGTAAACAGTTTCAGCAGAAACTACATGTAAACCTCTTTGTAAACTTATTGTGGACATGGTTAGTTGTTTCTAGGAATCTATACCAGGAATGTCTTGGGCTTCGGGGGAGGTTCTGGGAGTCAGGACCCCTTTGCCACTCATCCCTCGGATGATTCCAGTGAAGCCACTGAAGGTCAGACCTGCCGTCTTTCCAGCTCCCCCTTTCCTTGGCTTTCGTCTACTTCTTTCCATTTGAGAGTTCTTCTTTTCAGGGACATTTTGTGAGTGGTGGTGAAAGGCCCCAAGTTTTTAGCAGAAAAATGCAAATGACTATGACCAAAAATATTACCCATGAAGGCAATAAGCCAACAGTAATGTCTTCAGTGCATGAAGAGATGGCTCTGTGTGTCCAATTCTGGGCTGGTGGGAGAAAGGTCTTGGTATGAAGCACATGGCCTTGAACCCATGACATTGCACAGCACAGCCTAGATTGTCCACAGCTGGGTGCTTCCTGGAACAGGCTGTTCATATGGTCATCATTTGGGCAAGAAATTATCATGGCCCCCTGGAAATAAGAAGATCTAATCCCTTGGCTCTGATTTTTAAATTCTTTTTTCCAAATCTGAACCTTTTATATAACAATACTATACTCTTTAATTTTTAATGATGGTCCTTTATAAACCATTAGATGTCTTTGTTGGTCATGTTTTCTGAGATAAGATGGAGAAAGGCAGGAATGGAGGAGGGGCTGGGAGCAGGGACTGCTAGGCCAGTAAAAGGGGTCTGAGTCAAAAACCAGCAAGATCTATATGAAAATCAAATGCAGTATCTTTGTTTACATCCTAGGTACTGAGTGTGAGAGACTTTGGAAAGCCAAGGAGCGGATGTGCAAAGCCCTCAGCAGGTGCTGGCAGAAAAGCCACAGGAGAACAAATGACTTTCTTTTAAGTTCCCAGAGCAGGATGGAGGGGACAGACAGTGTGAGTGCCACAAATGCACCAGACAGGAAAGTTCAAGCTCTTGATAATACAATTCACATTCTTCACTTGTACTGATTTCTTGAGAAAAGCATTTGCCCATTATAAAAATGTTTTAATGGTAGATAAAGGGGAAAAAGATTGTTACTTATTTCATCACGTCTATATTTTCTCTTTCTTTCTTTCTTTCTTTCTTTCTTTCTTTCTTTCTTTCTTTCTTTCTTTCTTTCTTTCTTTCTTTCTTTCTCTTTCTTCTTTTTTGTTAATAAGTAGAAACTCTGTATGAACAAGGCTTGTGTTGGTTCCCCCATTTCCCTCCTTTTTGCCCCCGTTCCACTGAGGGCCCTCCTCAGTGGGATTGCTGGAACTCTCCATGGGATGAATTATGCAAGCAGTAGAGAGTCTTTTGGGAGGGAGGGGTAACGCCTATGGGTACCCCCATCATGGTTCTTACTATCTTTCCACCCCCTCTTTAGCAAAATTCCCTGAGCCACGATGGTTGAGTTTTAAATCTGCTTTACTATTAAGCTCTTAAGGATCTTGTTTCTGCTTTGGACTGTCTTGAGTATCCTCAGTCTGTCTCCATCACCCTGGCTCAGGTTGTCTGACTCGCTGTGGAAGCAGCTGTCTTGCTCATCTCCCACTTCCTCTGTGCTTTCAGCTGGGCCCTGGATGATGTGTGGGGGGTGGTTCATCTCCTGCCTGGGAGTCAGCCATCATCTCAGTCAGGTCTTGTGGGTGGAACCGAGTTGTCCAAGGTTCTCGTTGCCGTCTGAAAAATACAGAGTCTCCAGTGGAGAATGAGACCATTATAGGTTAAATGGGAGGAACATTGCTAATTTGGTGAGATTTTAATGGGTTAATCTCTCTGTTGGCCCACGGTTAGTGGGGACTTCTCCTATTTTAAAATCCTTTAAGCACGTGATAGATGTGTGCTATTAAATTTCTCAAGAAGCTTTATATGATAAAGATACTACACGGAGATTAGATGCTAACTAGCCAAACAGTAAGCCCTCACTCATGGGGGCTACGATGCTCCAGATCTAAATGCTGTGTGGCTACATTTAATCTTTCTGTCAGTGCTGAGTGTCTGAAAACATGCACCACATTTGGAATAAAAAGACATTCTCAAAGCAGGCAAGATATTTGATTTCCTAAAAAGACAGAAATCCAGGTGTTACCTGTAGGCCTAGCTTCATGCCTCTGTCTCTGGGATGTCACTTTACTTCTCCTCCTTATGAATATGACTAGAGCCATTCTGGTGTGCAAGTCGTCTCTGGTAAGTTCCATGGGATAGCTCAGTCTCCATGGAGTAGAGACGAGTGAGCTCTAGAACAAGAAGGAGAATAGCTCTGCGTAGGCTGGGGAGACGGCTCAGCGGTTAGAAGGGCTTCCTCGAAAGCCTGCACGCAGGGTTGCACGGGTGTTGAGAGGTTGTTTGCAGCAGCGAGAGGTTCCGGCTCACCAACACTCCCTGCTCCTCTCTTCTCTCTCTCAAATAAATAAATAAATAAATATTTTAAGGGAGAGAGAACAGACCGCCTATATAGGGCAACTTTGTACTGCTTGACTAAAAGGTATTAAATTGCATAGTTTGGGCCAGGGAAGTGGCTCAGTGGGGAAAGGTGCTTGAAAAGCCTCCTGGCCCAGATTCAATTCCCCAGTACTCAAGAGACTCCAGAGTGCCTGCACACACACACACACACACACACACACACACACACACACACACACACACGTACATGCATGCAAGTAAATAAATACCAATTTAAATTTTTGAATTGCATATTTCTTTGCAGATGATGCTACAGTTCAGTTCAACACCACTCACAGTCACGGGCACCGGAGAACGCATAGGTAGAGACCACAAGAGCAAGGCCGTTGCTGAGCCTGGACGCCATCAGCCGTGAGTCAGTTCCCCGCGTAGAGCTCTCAGCTCCACACAGTGTCACGGCACAGTCTCTGGGACAGAAACAGCATGCCTGCAGCATTTAGATCTTTGGAAACTCTATGTATACAGAGAACGTAAACCTCAATAGTTAAGGGATATTAATAACAATGTATTGTCAAAACCCATGCTTAGTTCAGAGCCCACAGAACAGACCAGATGCTGCCAGATTTCATAAATCTCCCAAACTTTTTGATTCCCTGTATGCCCAGGTGTCTAACACGGTCTCTGTGTTGAGGGTCTATGCGGTGTATGTATGGCTCCGTGCCCAGCCGCACCCCGGGGGATCACACTCTCCTGAGTGTCCTGCTCCATCATTCTGCTGGTTCTTGTTGGAGTCTCTTAGTCAGCCTGGGGCTGGTCATTTTTATTCTGGAAGCTCCTACGATCCCCCAGTGTCTGCTTCACTAGAGGACTGAGGTTACAGGTGCATCAGCGTGCCAGGCCCAACTCTGTGTGGGACTGGAGATGGGAACTTGGGTGCTCTCGGGACCCCTCTGTCCCTCATGCTTGTTCAGGAAGCACGGCAGGCCACTGAGCCATCTCTCCGGCTCCTTGACTCCTTTCAGGAGGCAGATCGGCTGATTAAAGTCATCTTCATGCTCCTGACTTGGAACCCTTCCATGAATATCCCAGAGCGGAGCAGGAGGGTCGTGAGTGCAAAGCTGGCCTGGGCTACATTGAGAGATCCTCTCTCACAAGAGAAGTCAACGACAGAAAAGACACTATACTTTGAAGGACTTTTAGCCCAGGCTGGCCTTGAACTTGATATATACCAAGAATAACCTGACGCCTTTGCGCAACTCCACCCAGCTGAACATGAACGTCTCACTGAGCTAGGTCTCTATCTAGTTCATCTGGGCTGACAGAGGACAATCTTCCCCAGATTGTCACTGTGCGTCTTCCTCCCGGAGCGCAGGGAAACAACGTGAGCCCCCCTTTACCCCTGTAGCATGGGGAAGGTGGAGCATCCACCAGGCCCTTCCCTTGCTTCTGAGACACTGAACCTGAACAGACTGCACAACCTTGTTGAGCGTGCTCAGTGAGGGTGCCCAGTAGAAACAAGCAAGAAGGGGAGGGCAGATCAGGGAAGGGGAGAGAAGAAGGAAGGAAGAGAAGAAGAGGAGGGAGAAAGGGATGAGAGGGAAGAGGAAAAGAGGAGAGATTTGTAGAAGATGAGGAGACAGAGAAGGGACAGATGAGCCAGGCACTGCAGGAGATCTCGCGTTGATTCTCAGGACGCTTTCCCTCATTACTTCCTAAAGCAGACACTGAGATTCACATCAATTAAGTGACTCCCACGGGGCAGGAAAAGAACTTCACTCCAGAAGACTTCCGGCTCCTAATCACCAACCAGAATTTGGGTGAGGGGAATATCGAGCAAAGGGTTCTCACCAGTTCACTTCCTGCCACAGGGACAGGTGGGCTGGACTCTGCATGACGTCCAGGTCTGTCGCTCATGGTGATAAGAGCTGCGTATCTAGGACTTTATCTCGAACAATTTCAAACCTTAACTATGCTAAGCAGATGTGATATTATGATAGTTATATTTTTAAGCGTTTCCAAAACAGTATACGTAATTGCCCTGATCATGAAGTATTATCTACTTAGCAGCAGTCTCTGAAGTAACTTTCACATTCTCTTTCTCATCGTAAGTGTTCTTATGAAAAGGTTTTCAAGCTCTCGGATTTTATTTTCTTGCTATAAAACTTTTATAAGAAATCTCTATAGTGTCCATTTTCTTAGTAGTAAGTACGTAGGACAGTGGGATTTTTCAATTCGTTTTTACTGATATTGCCACAACAAATAAACCATCGACTAATTGTTTGGGCAGAGCAAGATGAGATTTTAGCATAGCTAGGAAGAAAGAAAGCAACAGGTTCAAAACCAATCTCACTGAATCAACACCATAATCTGTTACAATAGCATTCTGTAATGCTAATATTGTCATAACTCGATTCAAAGTTTATCCAGTTAGCATGTCTACAAAGCACACTGCCCAAATATTAACTATTTATCAGATGACTTCCTGCTGCAGGGACAGGTGGGCTCTTTGCTCTGCCATGACGTCCAGGTTTGTACAGGGTCGATGATTCAAGAGCTGTTCATGGTGATAAGAGCTTTTGTGGCACGTCTGGGCCTTCCTCACTATCACGAACAATTGCAAAGTAGAAAATTAAAAGCACTTCCTATTGCTCATTGATCCTTCTAAACATATCTCTCGATCTGAAATACTCTTCTTTGTGTGTGTCCCTATGTGTGTGTACACAGGTGTACATAGGTGCATGTGTATGTGTGTGTGCACAGGTTGCACAGGTGTGTGTATGTGTATGTGTGTACACAGGTGTGCACAGGTGCACATGTATGGGTGTGTGTGGAGGTCAGAGATCAATGCCAAGGATCTTCCTCAGTTACCTTCTACCTTACTGATTTGGTGTCTCCGTGTGTTGTGTGCATGTACCTGCACCCACGTGTCATGGCTCATGTGCGGAGACTGGAAGACATCCTTCGGGTCAGTCCTGGCCTCCTGCTCGTTGGAGGCAGAGTCTCAGGGTTCTCCTGTCTCTGCAGGCCTCTCGCCACGGGCTACAGGCTCTGTGGGGTCTCGAGGTGCAGAGCGGGGTTCTCAGCCTTGTCCTCGGAGCCGTCCTTTGAGAAAGGCTCTCTTACTGAGTCTGGACCTTCCTTGTTTAGCTGGCGAGCTGGCCCGCGGGCCCCCAGGGTCCTCCTGTCTCCACCTCCCCAGTGCTGGGCTCATCTGTACTTGGCTACAGTTATGTGGGGGCTAAGGAACGCAAACTCGGTTCTCAGCATTGCGCCACAAGGGTTTCACTGACTGAGCCTCGGAAATACTCTTCTTGATGTTGGCAGTGTTCCCTCAACATCACAAAAACATATTTCTCTGTACCATGTCACCACCATGATCTTTCTTTCAGAACACACACCTATTTAATAGGAACCGTGTTCTTTAACTCGATCCCTCCACCCGCTTTCTCTCAGGATCTGCAGTTATGAAAGGTACAAAACTGAATGTGAGGACCATGTCTTCTCTCTTCTAAAGCAAGGCGAGAAGGCCCACCAGCCCAGGTTCAAGTCCCCAGGTTCTGGGTGGAGTTTGTTCACAGTGGCAGGAGGTCCTGGCGTGCCCGTGTGCCTTTTCTGTGTGTGTAAGTATGTATGTGCCTATCTATCCATCTACTACCGTTTGTCTCCCTCTTTCTGTCTCTCTCTGTCCAAATAAATATTTTTTTGCCTTCAGATTAATGGAAAGGTCAAGGAAGAAGTGCTGAGTACAGAAGGGACCCAGGGCTGAACACAGGCAGCCATGGCCCAGTGGCCCCCGGCCAACAGCCTGGGTCCCTTCTTAAGGAACCAAACCTTCCTGCAGCAGTTAGAATGTGTAAATAGTGTCACATGTACCAGTCAGGATCCATGATGGTCCCCAAAGATCACCTGTGTGTGACCTCCAACATTCTGCCATGGCTGTTGGTCTGTGTGATGTCACTTCTGTGATTAGACTGTAAAAATACTTGGACTTTCATTCCTCTCTCTCTCTCTCTCTCTCTCTCTCTCTCTCTCTCTCTCTCTGACAGGAGGCAGTGACCGTTGTAAACTCTCGCCAGCATCTCACATGGAAGCCCATAGGGACGGAGGGCAACAGGAGTCTCCAGAGAATGGCTGCGGCCCAGCAGAGCCCTGAGCTCCCAGCAGCCTCGGGTGACCCTGCCCTGCGCCAGAGCAACCCGGGGGCTGGCGGACCCTCCATATGACTCATTTCTTTTTGGCGATTCTGAGGGAACTTGTCTTGACAGAATGGATCACGAACACAGCTGGAAAAGAAGCTTGTAGGATCTCCCCCCTGTTTTCCAGAGCCTTTATTGGAGCAAAGGAAGATTTTCGAAAAAGAAACCAGGGCAGCCAACAGTTGCCAAGCGAGCATGGAATGGACGGAGGAGGAGGGTCTGGGCAGCGGGAGGGAGGCCCAGGGGAAGGTCAGCTTCAAGTCGATGTGGCCTAGAAGATGGAAGGAATTGGTTTAACACGTCATAACACTGAGTAGATAAGAACAACGGTGGTGATGGACGAGGCCAAGACCGTGTTTGCCGGTGAGACAGAAGCCAGTTCCCGTGACCTGTCGTTTCTCGTCTTCACAGCAATGCCACGGGTCATAGTTCACATCTGACCCGCACTTACCTGGCCCCAAGCCGAAGGAAAATCAAAGAAAGAAAACTGGGCAGCGGGAGCAGAACTGAAGTCCCGGCGGCCTCTAGCCTTCACCACACCTCCTGCCTCTCCTCAGTGACGGCCTCTGTGCATGTGGAGACCGTGTTCTGATCAGAACCCCCGCTTTCTTCTCTTGTCCCCTGGCCAGCTGGTCCCTCCTCGGCTTTGATGGCCCCTGTGTGCGCGCCGCCTACTGAATGAGGCTTCAATCTGCTACCTCTGGCGTCCCGGTCACTTAAAGGCTCTGCTTCTATGTCTTCTTTTTGGCTTGGGGTTTTTCAAGGGAGGTTCTCACTGTAGCCCAGGCTGATCTGAAAGTCACTATGGAGTCTCAGGAGGGCCTTGAACTCACAGTCATCCTCCTGCCTCTGCCTCCCCAGTGTTGGGATGAAAGGCGTGCGCCACCACACCCGGCTCCTTTTAGTTTTTGAGGTAGGGTCTCACTCTAGCCTAGGCTGACCTGGACCTCACTCTGTAGTCTGAACCTGGCCTCACACTCACAGCCACTCTCCTGTCTCTGCCTCCCCAATGCTGCGGTTAAAGACACATGCCACATGCTAGGCTATTTCTCTTTTGATTATTGGTTACATTTTTCTGCTTTTTTTGTTTTGTTTTTTGAGGTAGGGTCTCACCCTGGCTCAGGCCAGGAATTCACTCTGTAGTCTCAGGTTGGCAGTTTGCAGTGGCGGGAGGCTCTGGTGCACCCAGCTCACTCTGCATCCGCCTCAGTGTCTCCCCGAAATAAGCAAAACATCTCTCTGCTTTGGAGTGTCAGATATGTAAACAAAACAAAACGATAGATTTCTGGACTGTGTGAAAATGAACTGTGAAGAATGAAGTTGATATTCTTTCCCTCTGAGCATTTATTCTTTTATAAAACAGAGAGAATAACAGAGAGGGGGATAGAGAGAGTGAGTATGGGCACCCCAGGGCCTCCAGCCACTGCAAACAAACTCCAGATGCATGCATCACTTTGTGCATCTGGATTTGAACTGGGTTTGTAGGAATTTTTTGCATCCTAATATTTCAGAGGCACCACTAACCCATCATTGTGGTATCTGTTATCAAGTAAAATTACGTCAGTCCCAAGGTTTGCTCTGAGGATTTCTGTTCCTAAGTTTATAAAGGAATTTCTTATTTTCTACTGGGCTTTGAAAAAAATGACAGGTAATATCACCCAAAAGTACAAAATTACCTTTATTCAAACATTTTTAGGAAAAGTACCACAGAGCCACAGAGATTTATGGCAAATATGCACTGTTGGCGTGGGTCAGCGCTGTGAGCTCCAATCCTCCCTTCTGAAGGGGCACATCTCGCATTGGGAGACAGATACCCGTGTGATGTAGATCATCTAGTTGAGAGGCATTTTGACCTAAGAGTTGTCCTTTGTTTCAGAAGTTGTATAATGTCAAAGGATTTTGCTGTTGTGGCTGGAGACATGGCTTGGTGGTTAAAGGTGCTTGCTTGCAAAGCCTGAGTCCCAGGTTCGATGCTCCAGCACCCACGTGAAGCCAAATGCACAAGGTGGTGCAGGCATCTGGAGTTTATTTGCAGTGGCAAAAGGCCCTGGTGTGCTCATTCTCTTTCCCTTTCTCTCTCTCCTTGCAAATTAATAATTAAAAATATTTTAAAAAGATCTGAGACAGGAGACTAAGGCATTTGCCTGCAAAGCCTACAACCTGGGTTCAATTCCTCAGTATCCACATAAATCCAGGTGCATAAAGTGGCTCATGTATTTGCAGTGGCTAGAATCCCTGACACAGCCATATTCTCTCTCTCTGTCTCTGTCTCTCTCTCCTTGCAAATAAAAAAATATTTTTAAGATTTTGCTGTTATTGAAAATAAATATTTAGTGATAGATTAAATACATATTTTCCCAAGAATGGCTTTCTGGATTTCTGCTCCCAGAGGATATTCAACACTCTAGAGGCTTCACCATCAGAGCCTGAGCCATCTTCTCCGAGAGGCTGCTGAATGTTCTTGCCAGGTAAACCACCGTGTCCCAAGCTTCAGATTACGGTTGTACGTGGGGTCGGGGAGGGCAAGGAGAGAGAGTTTAGGTAGCTTCTAGGACTATCATAAGAAAGCACCACAGACTGGATTCCTTAAATAACGGAAATTTATTGTCGCGTGAACTGGGGAGGGGACTAGAAGTTCAAGATCACTAAAGTGGCAGGTTTTCTTTCTCCTGAGGCACCGTCCTTGGCTTAGGATGGCTACCCTCTGTGTTTCTATAGACTTCATTCAGTGAGGGGCTCTGCACATCTAGGTCCACTGGAGGATCTCATTTAACTTCTTTAAACACTGTCTCCAAAACCACCAAACCAAACATTCTGAGGTGCTGGGAGTTAGGACTTCAATTTATGGACGTAGGGGGAAGGTATTCAGCCCATAAGAGAACCGAAACAGATTACTTAGGCAAATAACCAACAGAACAAACACAAAGGAAACTATAACTAAGATTTATGTCATAATCAAGTGGCAATAGTCAGAGTTTTAATGATAGTTTTCGTAGCCTTTTAACTATAATTTTTACGGACATTCATTTGATAAAGAACTCAGTTCTAAAAAGATCAATGTTCAAACATAGTTTTCAATATTTGCCCAAGGAGGTATATATAAATTTATATTATCTGGTGTGCATGTGTCTAAATATAGAGAACTGTACTTTAGTTATTAATTTATGCCAGAGGCCATGATTATCAAGTTCAGATCAACTTTTTCTTCATCTATCATTTTAAATCATCCTAAGCAAAAGGGAAGGTGTAAATGTTCTACCAACATAAGGCATACATAACAGATGTCGTCACACCCACCAGCACTAGCATTAGTGAGGGTGCTGTGAGGGCTGAGGCTGAGTCCTTCTCATATACCCTCCCGAACAAAGTAACTGTTAAGACAGGTCCAGATGTTGGCTTCAGGCTATACAAGCGCCCATCACTTGACACCTGTTTAAAATCAAGGAAAATAGATAAGGTCTCCCTTGGAGTTATCCAATCCTACAGCACTTTCAATATTTGGCTTTAATGGATGAAGAAACAACTTAAAAACTAGACATGTTTTGTTGTTTTAGAAATATTTGAAGAGTTTGGTATATGGCTCAGGCATAGCGCACCATTTACCTAACCTACAGTAGCCTCTAGATTCAATTGGTATGATAGCAGAAAGAAAAAAATGGAAAAATAATAAAGGAAAGAAAGAAGGAAGGGAGGGAGGGAGGGAAGGAGAAAACTCTACAGATGTAGCAGAAATTTCTTTGACGAGGTCACTCCAACGCCAGTCTGATCTGAGTGGAAGCTTATTACCCAGGGTCCTGAGTGGGATTTCTCCCCAAAAAGCTGCAGCCCGGAGTGCACTTGTACACTCTGTATTAAGCAATCACACAGGGTTTACAAAAGCAAAACATTACAGTCAGCTGTGTGCTTGACGTAATTCAAAATAACCTTTAAAACACATGAGCAATCCTTCAAAACCTGTGCCATTCCTTCCTGTGATCAGGCCGCCCTGACTGGTACCCAGGGCGACACTCTAGTCTAGGATAAACTCTCTTTCTCTGTCCTATCTTCAAGGGTTTCTCTTAGCAAGGCTCCCCTCGAAGCTTCCAGCAGCTTTATTGAACACTCTCCTAACTTCCCTTCTGCCACACAAGTACTCGAGTTGTTGCAAAGTAGAAGCTGAAGCTACAGAACCAGCACTGAGTCCACTGTTACCTAATGCTTAGGATCAGTAGCCTGTCTTTACCTATTTGCGGGAATGTCCCCCGAGTCAATGAGCGTGAAACAACACAACAGAGATGCCACTGTGGGAGAGATATCTAGTCCTCTCAGACCAAAGATGACCGCTCCGAAGGGTCAGCAGGGATCAGCCGAGGTGACCTTGAACTTCTGCCGCCCCATCACGGAGGGCCCACGGTCTCCTAGCCTCCCACGGCCCTCTCGCCCCCCAGGAAAGGGGGTTGAAAGTGTGACCTGCACAGAGGCTGGATGGAGCACATGTGAGGCCAGCACTCATTCTGGGCTTTGAGGGGTTATGTTCCCCATCAGAAGTGTTAAATTCTCTCTCCTTTTCACAGTCCTGTGGAGCGAGCCCCAGCCATCACTCTTCCTGATGCTAAGGGGCTTCCCCGGTGACACAGGTTCCCCAGCCATCAACTATGGCTGACAGGGTCTGATGTCAAAAACACCCTCTTACAGAAATGAGCCAGTTATATCAAACCAAGATTGGTACCTGAAATTCTCCTGGGGCCAGCTTGAGTTCACTCAGCAACACCTCAGGAAAGACGTACTGGGTTCCGAAAGTCCCACAGAGGGAGAACCTCTCAAACCTGGTGGAGGCCGTGTCCACAGAGCTGCCGCAGGTGCTCAGATCAGTCGTTCTGCATTTTAGCAGAGTACAAATCTAGAGAAGCCAAGTGCATGAGAACGTCTTAGGATACACACTAAGTTCCCCAACAGAGATGGGCCACTATCCTTCCCTTCGCCAAAGCAGAACCTATTTTTAGAAAGGGACAGCAGATGGTATGCTGACCGAGGTCTGAAAGACACAGCTGAGGGTTGTGTGGCCGAATCACGCTGAATGGCGAGAACACCTCCCTCCACCACCCGCATCTCCCAGAAGCCATCTCGAGAACCCAGATCCCTAAATGCTGCCAACAAGGGGTTCATTAAAATTTATCATCATTATTCAACCAGGAAAGTTAGCTAGGATCATACAATACCAAAATCCCTTTTCCTCAGTATCAAACTCTACAATTCTGAAAACAGATAATTTTTACAAGTCATTTTGCACTAAAACCTAAGTGCAATTAACATAAATATAGCATATTTAGGCATTTTACAGTGACCATTCCCGCGTGTTCCAATAGATATACTTACATGCTTGGTTCTGGGAACGGTCTCAGATGCAGCTAATTGTATTATGTAAGATGTGTAACAAACTCCAAAGCCTGGGCAGCCCTGGTCTGTTCCCTCAACACTGGGGTTACAGGAGGGCCACCACACCCGCCCAGCATTTCAAGAGTGCTGGGTTCTGAACGCACGTCCATGGTGACAAGCAAACACCTCACCAACTGAGCCATCTCTCCAGTCCTGCCAAGTGTTTATGTTTGCTTGCCAGCATTTTTACTGAAAAATTTATCACAGCCAGGCATGGTGGAACACACCTTTGATCCCAGCACTTGGGAGGCAGAGGCAGGAGGATCACCTGAGTTTGAGGCCACCCTGAGACTACAAAGTGAATTCCAGATCAGCTTGGGCTAGGGTGAGACCCTACCTCAAAAAAAATCATAAAAAAGATCTGTTTTTAAATTTTAAAAACATGTTCTAATTTTAAAAAATTAAAAACATATAAATGAGTACATTTGTACAATTGTGAAAAATATCTGGTAATATAAATCCATATATATATATACCATCTGTTTAATGTAACATCTTAACATGAAATATAATATATATCAAGTGTTACATATTATTCTGTAACATGGTCTATTTAATAATTGTTGGGTATTTTTGACAATCTTATTCAAAAACCACATTACTTTTTCTCCTTTAACACTTCGGAGTGCTAAGCCTGCTGATGCCTCATCTTTCACTCCCTCCTCCTGGGCCTGTTTCTGTGCAGGCAACCAAGGCTCTCTGGTCTGCAGGAAATAACCAACACAACCACCGCCCATGATCCTGAATGTCCGTCTAGCCCGGCCCCCTTCCCTTGTCTCCCCTTCTCTCTCTCCCGTTTATTCTCCCCCTCTCCCTCCCCGTCTCACACAGGTTTTGAAGAAACAAGCATTTAACTGGCATCTCAGAGTCCACACTTTCCTTTGCCAACTTCTATAAATTATCTCTCCCCCTATCACAATGAGCCAAGGCAACTTCACTGCTTGAGATTGTGCTCATTAGCAGTAATAACGCCAGAGAAGAGGCATTATTGTACCTCAACACTTCCTGCTTCTGAGTTTCCAACTCCTCAGCACCTGCGGAGTTCGTGCTTTTATTAGTTCTAAATTATAAGCTCCTATTTCTTGAACTAACTCCTGCCCCAAACATCAGAGCAACCAAAGCTTCCACTTTTAGTTCAATTTCTCTTTTAAATATTTTTATTTATTTATTTGCAACCAGAGAGAAAGAGAAAGAGATGGACTGACAAAACAGACAAACAGAGAGAGAAAAAGTATGGGTGCCCCAGGGCCTCCAGCCACTGCAAAGGAACTCCAGATGCATGCACCACTTTGTGCATCTGGCTTTGTGGGGGAACTGGGGAACGGAACCTGGGTCGTTGGGCTTTTCAGGCAGCGTCTTAAACACTGAGCCATCTCTCCAGCCTCGTGCAGTTTCTTATTGTCTATAAAACATTCTTTGCAAGGCCACACATCTTGCGGAGTAGTCATTGCCTGTACTCTGGTATTTCTGAACCCACTCCATAAGCATCAGGTCCGTGTGTTGAACACCCTCTCTGGTGGCTCCAGCAGAAGCCCAAGGTGAACTCCACATCTCCCTGCTGCTCCCAGTCTGCTCCTCTTGAATCCAGATCTCTCTCTTGTCAAGTACCTGGGAATTTTCTAGATCCTGCATTCTGCTTTCATATCAAGTTACCCACTGAGTTCAGATTTCTGAATATTTCTTGACCTGCTGCTCTCCCTTTATTCTATTCACATAACTTAGTGCAAGTCCTATTAGGACTATTTTAATTAGCTAAGTTGGGGTTTGTGCCTTAGTTTGCTTACATGGAGTCTTCCAAAGTGATTGATTCCAAAGTAGGTCTGACCGGGTCATTCTTTAGCTGAACACCTTCCAGCCACTGACCATCGCTGACAGAAGTATGCCAGGCAAGATCTTGTGCGATAGGACGCTGCTTCTAAGCAACAGCAGATGACGCGTCTTCCCTGGACACCCTGTTCTGCTAGGCATTCACACGCTCTTCCGCTCTTGACCTACCTTTAGGAATTTCTCCGCATCTCCAGATTAGACTAAGTTCAGCGCTTTGTACACTTCTAGAAAAACGTTCCCTGAGTTCAACCATGCCAGTCTACACTCTGATGCGCTTCTCCTCCCAGACACGGCCTGTCTCCAAAGCAGCTCTGTATTCTTCTTCACTGAATATGTCTGCACCCGGCACACAGCTGGTGCTCACGAATGTGTGAGAAAGTTAACACAACTCGTTAGAGTATAAATGCTATTCGGTGATAAAGGTTCCGTCGTGGGCATAGATCCAGCGTTCTGGGGAACACCAGCCTCTAACAAGCATGTGAATCGACAGGACATAGTGTCGTAGCCTGGGAAGAACTCAAGGGCACATCAATGAGGTGCCACCCAGCCCTGTGGCACGCGTGCAGCTTTCTGGTGAACAAGGTAACTGAGAAGTGCCAGGAGCAATAAGCAGAGGGTGGTCACTGTGGGAAAAGGAGACAAACCTGGACACATGCACCCAGAGGTTCTGCACACCGGAGGGAGGGAAACAGCTCAGAATTGCAGAACGACAAGTGAGAAGAGAGAAGTAGGAACGGACCACACATGACACTGCCTTCACATCTCTCATGTCTCAGTATTTGATTTACTAATTAATAGTCAGTGAGGAATTTTAAGGAAGAAGATGGAATAAGCAGAAACGGTTCTTAGTGTTTCTGTAATTCTTGTATAAGGAATACGTAGATAGAGCTGAAACTGTCAACAAAAGTCTCTGTTATGAACGTACTATAAAAATCTAACGACAGGACGAGAGCCAGCGAGACAGGCCTTCCTCCTGCCCAGGGCTGTGAGAGCTGGTTCCACAGGTGAAAAGCACCCGACAACCTCAGAGGGCGCCATCTACCCCGTCAGAATCTTCAAAAAGCAAGACAGGCATTAATAACCATCCAGACACAGGGCTGGAAAGATGGCTCAGCAGCCAAAAGCACTTGCTTGCAAAACTTTACGACCCGGGTTCGATGGCCCAATGGCCGTGTGAAGTCATATGTACAAAGTAGCACATGCATCTGGAGGACCTGCCCTGCCCATTCCCACTCTCTCTCTCCTTGCAAATAAATAAGTAAAATATTTAAAAAATAATAATAAACATAGAAACAAAATGCCTGAACTGTTCCAAGCAGGATACATCCTAGGGACTTCATTTTCAGAGGCATTAGCTGTATTTTGAATTTTATTTATTTATTTTTATTTTTTTTTTAAAATATTTTATTTATTAATTTTCAAGCAGAGAGATACAGAGAAGAAAGACAGACAGAGAGAGAGAGCGCACCAGGGCCACCACCTTGTGGGTCTGGCTTATGTGGGTTCTGGGGGAATTGAACCCAGGGCCTTAGGCACTGGAGGCAAGTGCCTTAACCGCTGAGCCATTTCTCCAGCCCTGTATTTTGAATTTTAATGCAGATACTGCAAAGAAGCGCTCTCCTTTGTTCCTCAACTATGTTAAAACTGGACTCGTAACTTAGGACTGCAGATCTAGCAAATCAAAAGGCAGGTTTCCAAGCTCAGCTTTCACTACAAACAAGCAACAATTCCTTTAGTGGATCTTTTGCATGCCGGGCAGCCCTAGCTGAGGGTCTATATTTGATTCAGCCATCTTCCTTCCGACATTACCTGCAGGTGGTACCGCCCCTCCACCGTGTGCAGCCCATCAAAAGCCCCGAGGGCATAAAGCTCGTCAGATCTCTTCTCGGCCATCTGGTAGCTCAGATGGCAGCAGAGGTCGTTCTGGCAGACAGTGAGATTCCCCGCGATTCCTTTCAGCAGCACAAACGTGAACTCATCGAAAAAGACGGTGCTCTTGAACTCCTTGCTGCCGGCCGAGGGCTCCATCCTGCCAGCGCTGGAGGTCCAGTTCACGGCGGCCCGGGGCGGGTGGGACGAGAGCTGCGCCAGGAGGAGCTTCCCCTCCTTTGTCCTCATGTCATAATGAAACGACCTCGGCGAGTCGGGCGCGTAGATGCCACTGCCTGGAAATGCCGGGAAAGCGAATGTCACCGATGATGTTGTTATTGGAAAACGTTCATCTTATTTCCACTGAGCCACATGTGCTTCAGTGCAACATCTGTGCAGACGTGGGGAGATGAGAGGACCCAACATGACAATAAGGACCCCAAAAGGAAGAATTGCACAGAAAACTACTGCTCGATTTGAAGAGAAACAGCATACACTCAAGTTGAATAAAACAGAATAAATCTACAATGGTATTTTCATTTGCCTCGTTGTCTTAGACAGGGTCCAGGTCCAGGAGGGCCTTGAACTTGCCCTGAGATTGCAGGCATGCCCGCTGCACCCAGCTGCAAGACAGCGAGAAAAGACCAGCTCAGCAGCGGATCACCAGCCAAATAGTCAAAAAATATCAGTTAAAAAACGAAAGTAGGGGTTGGGGATTTAGCTCAGTGGATGAGCGCTTGCCTAGCAAGCACAAGGCCCTGGGTTCGGTCCTCAGCACCGGAAAACAAAAAGTACATGTTAATTTATTGAAAATCCAATTTTTAGCCGGGCGTGATGGCGCACGCCTTTAATCCCAGCACTCGGGAGGCAGAGGTAGGAGGATGGCGAGTTCAAGGCCACCCTGAGACTACATAGTGAATTCCAGGTCAGCCTGGACTAGAGCGAGACCCTACCTCGAAAAACCAATAATAATAATAATAAAAACCAATTTTTGAAACTGCATTTTAGAGAGCACAGATCACCTGTCATCCTCTTGGAAGGGTTGTGGATGTTGGACGCCAGGAAGTTGACACCCATGCCCATGGCCCAGGCCGAGTGGAACTCCACGGCCGACAAGTGCGGGAGCACGTTCATCCAGGCTGTGGGGAAGAGCACGGTGTCCACGTGGAAGTCTTCCACCAGGGTCACGGCAGGGTCATGGAAGAGGACGTCAAAGCACGTGAAGATGCCAAACTTTCCGAACGAGGTGTTGAAAGTCACAAACTCTGGTTCCCTGGGGGCATCGAACTCGTCCTCGCCCATGAATAGGTTTTGCTGCAAGACAGAAGAGGAAGCTTCTAGAAGGCCCCGGTGGACATGACCGTGTCCATTTCACAGAAGTCGCCCCCTCGGGCCCGTGGAGGCTGCTCCCCACACTTCGCGGGGTGCTTGGGGCGCTTGTCTTACAGGAAAGCAGAGTGAAATCGATGTCCATGGCCAAAGCACCCGACCACGAATTCTCTGAGACCAAGTCTATCAGCTCAGGTTTCCATTCTTCCCTCGACTCACTGCCTGGGCAGCTTTTTCAAAAGACACAATACGAAGGGGACAGCAGTCTTCGATGCAGGCGGATCCTGGCAGCTCTCCAATGACACCCATGTTCCCAAAAGCAGGGGAACCCCTTCGTCTCTGTGTAGAGGTTTCCAGACTTCAATATTGCTCTCTTTGCTTTATCACTACTTCCCTTCCGAAATAAACTTACTGTTATAAATCATAGCAGCCGCTTCCTCTTGCCCACTTTAATTCGTTAACCGTTTAAGACTGAATTACCTTGTGGTAGCGTGCCACCAGCTTTCCGTGAGAATCAAACACCACGTTAGTGTTGTATTGGTAGCGGCCGTCAGGGGGACAGTGAGGGTCATCAGCGAGGCATGGCTTCTTGTCACCGATATTTGCTACAACATAGATGGAGTTGTTCTTGGCCAAGCAGCTGAGCCTCTCTTGTACTGGGTTGTAGCCAAATCTGGTGCATATTCATTGGAAGAGGAAAAGGTTTTATTTTTTAAGTCAAGGCTGACTTGCAACACAATTTAGAATTATAGTTGTCTGAACATAGTATTTGATTTATAAAAAATAAAATCTGGGGCTGGGGAGACGGCTCAGTGGCTCAAGATGCTTGCTTGCAGAGCCTGCCAGCCCGGCTTCAATCCCCTAGAAGCTACGTCAAGCCAGATGTGCCAAGCGGTGTGTAACATCTGGAGTTCCCGTGCAGTGGCGGGAGGCCTTGGAGCGCCCACGTCCTCATTCTCTCCCCTCTGCCTCTCTCCTTTCTCACAGATGCATAAATTCTAAATAACAGTAGATAAGAAAGAAGGCTTAAGGCAGTAAGTGACTTCAGAAGAAACCATGCTGATGGGAATTTGGATACAGGAACCTGTATTGAGGTTGAGTCGTGTGTGTGTGTGTGTGTGTGTGTGTGTGTGTGTGTGTGTGTGTGTGGCGTCCAGATGCGGATGCCCCGTGTGCAGACATGCAGAGGCCAGGGGAGAACGTCCGTGTCTTCCTCTGTCACTCGTCCATGAGTTTCCTTGAGGTAGAGTCTCTTTACGAACTCAGACCCGCAATGTATTCTGTCAGACAGACTGAACAGCGAACCCCAATGATCCTGCCATCTCTGCTCCCCACAGGATGGGGCTTGCAGGTAGGCATGGCCATGTCCAGGTTTGCACGCGAGTGCTGGGGACTGCACTCAGGCGAGTCAGCCTTCTCAGGTCCTCGTGCTTACCCGCGGAGCCATCTTCCCAGCCCCACCATAGATCTTGCATTCCTAAGAGGTGTCGTAACCTATGGTCCCATATAGTCTTAAGTGTTCATCCTAGAATGTCTGCAGCAGCCTCTCCACACCAAGGGGCGGACCGTTTGAGAGGAGGCCGAGGGTTTCCAAGGCCCCCCGGACCACAGCAGCAGAGCGGAGGGGTCCTGACTGCTTCACACGCAAATGCCTGCAGCTTCCAGGGACGGCTGGGAAGGCGCGTGGTAGGGAATGCCAGCTCGGTGCTGAGCAGGAACGTCCTCTCTCCCGCCCCAGGCTCCTCAAGCAGCTTCAGGAGGAAGTGGCCACGAGGACCTTGTCGTCTAAGGATCAGGGGTTTGTGCTTCACCACTGGAGGCTATTTCTGAGCCTGGAGACCCAGACACGGAAGGACGCAGTCCGCACTGTTTCAAGCTCTTCAAATCTGCTCTCTGGTGGAGGTAAATACCAGAATCTCTAAAGGGCCAGTGTCTCTTTTAAGAGAAGTCACATTTTTGAGAAAGAAAAGGATGTACAGTAAGCCCTGCAGAAGACAGAGGGCCATTATAAGATTCAAATATCCACTATCAACAAGGAACCATATATCTTTGCAAAGAAACAACCAAAAAGGATAACCTGCTCAAAGGGAAACAGAGCTAGCAGAAATCATCCCTGAAATCAAGACCACATGCAGACGTGTGAGGCGTGTGCACTGGAAAGATGCACGGGACGTCTAACCCTTAACAAAACACAGTGAGAGACCAGAGCTACGAACAAAATGACAGCTGCTCCAGAGCAAAAGGGGAATTTTGAACCCATGTTGACAGTGGAGTGTTCAGCACGGGGACATCTCTGTCACACTTCCCGAGGCTCAGGATCTATTGAGGAAGAGGTGGTGGAAAGAATGTAGGAGCCAAAGGAAGGGGAGAACTGCTTACAATGGAAACTTCCAGACACAAAATGACTTTGCCGTCATGACGCTAAGACCTTCACAAAGGGAGGAAAAGATGACGACATCAACACAAAATGGAGACTCCTTGAGAGGGGGAGGGGATGTGATGGAGGGAGGATTTGAGAGGGGGAGAGAAAAAGGGGGTGGGAGGGAATTATCATGGTTTGTTTTCTACAATATGGAAGCTGTCAATAAAAAGTTCTTTTTTAAAGAAGCAGGTTAGCTTCCCCTTGTAGGCAGCTAGTCAGGGTTACACGTCCAAAGAGAGTGAACGGGTGTCAGTTGGGTCTGAAAGAGTGAAAGGCGCAGAGATTGCAAACGAGGCCAGGCGTCTTCGGAGTGCTGTGGCTGCAGAGCAGAGACTGTGTAACGGGGACAGAAAGCAGAATCTGGGAACTGAAGTTCGAAGAAGGGTCAAACGTCATGACTTCTCCTGACTCACTGGGATGTCCAGCGGACTACACCAGCCCTCCGTTTCCATCAGCAGCCTATCAGGATCCACTTTCATACAAAGTAGCCAATCCAATACACCCCAATGGGATGCCTAATTTACGCCCACATACATTTTAAGCAACCAATCAAGCCCAGCTCTGATACTTCATTCACTTCCCTAAGCCTCTAAAAACCCCAACCCAAGACATCCACGCTCAGGAACTCCTAAGCCCTTCCTTCACTTGATGCTGGTGTTCTCCTTCTTCGACCTACACTTCTGTTGTGTTTGCACTTGTCATCCTCTGTGAGGAGCAAGACAGTAACTCTAGAGTTATTGGGACGTCGTAGTGACAATTGTATGTCCAGCTCTCTAACCCTAAGCTAAGCCTATCCAGAGCTGAGAGACGCCATCTTAAAACCAGTCACACATTGTTCCCACAAATATGAAAAAAGAGTTTCAATTTCTGACTTAACAAAAGAGGTGAAGGGTCCAAGTGTGGTGGCACATGTTTTTAATCCCAGCGCTCGGGAGGCAGAGGTAGGAGAATCATCATGACTTCAAGGCCAGCCTGAGACTACATCCTGAATTCCAGGTCAGCCTGGGCTACTACGAGACCCTACCTTAAAAAAAAACTTTAAAAAATAATAATAATAAAGAGGAGAAAGGTTTGGGCAGAAGTATCCCGTGGAGGTGGCTAATGTTGGGCCCAGGAGCCATTAGAAAACTTTCAGTGCCAGAGGTAGGTGGCCAGGAGACCCCTGATGATGCACCCAAAACATTACAGGTTGTTGTCAAGGCTCTTGGTTGTCCACAGAACTGCAGAGCCAGACTTTATTGCTGAAATTCCACCTGCTTGAGCTGCAAGTCACCGAGAAAGCAAGCTGGAGCTGAGCTGTCAGGATGCAGGAAAGACCCAGGCAGCCTGCTGGGGAGAAAAGGCATCAGCGATGTCGAGTAGCAATGGACCCTGGAAGCTGTCAGGCTGGACACCCAATTACCCGCTGGTGAAATGCCGGCATGCTTGTTATGGGGGAAACCAACTGTTCTCTGACTGGAGGGAATTCCTGCCCAATACTAAAATCCTAGTCAAGGAGCTACAGAGATGGATCAGTGGTTAAGGCACTTGCCTGCAAAACCCAATGACCGAGTTCAATTCTCCAGGACCCACGTAAAGCCAGATGCACAAAATGCACGTGCATCTGAAGTTCGTTTGCAGTGGCTGGAGGCCCTGGTGCACCCATTCTCTCTCTCCATGTCTCTGTATGTCTCCCCCCCTCTGTGTCTCAGCTTCCAAATAAATAAATGAATAAGATATTTTTAACAACTAGTCAAAACCCTAGGGCTCAGGAGGTCATGTGCCCTAGGTTGGGGGAACTGCTACCATCGGAGGCCAAGTGCATAGATTCTGCCCATTAAACTGTCTTTTTATGTTTATGCTTATCTTAATGCTACTCTCACTCTTAGCTGGAGAAGCTTCTCTTCAGATAGTGGTGACCACTGGGGTGACTCAAAACTCACCATAGTGCAGAGAAGTGACAGTGTTCAGTACTAAGTGAGGTCTTTCTATCACACCTTCAACGCTTCGAAAGAGTTAAGAGTCAAAGGAGGGAGGAGTGCTCACAATAGTCTTCCAGACACCCCGTGGCCTTGACATTCATGACCTCACAGTGTCTAACACTTCCTACCCAAGACCTGCGTGAAGGAGGAAAAGATGACGACATCAGAATACAGGAGACACTAACTGGAAAGAGGGGTTCAGTGAAGGAGGAGCTGGGGAGGAGGAGAAGTGGAGGATGGTGGGAAGGGGTTACGATGATGGTACAGTGTCTATATTTATGAAAGCAGACAGTAAAAAGTTTAAAAAAGGTGAAGGAAGAGGGTGTCGGCCAGTTGGCAGAGAGCTTGTTGAGCCTGGGTTCTCTCTCTAGTGCGTCAGAGCTGGTGTGGTGGCTCATGCCTGTTATCCCAGCAGCAGAGAAACAGAAAAGTCAGAAGTTGATGGCCATCGTTAGCAACGTAGGAGTTTAACCTGAGATGTAGAAGAACGGAGACAAGGAAAGTATCAAAAGGCAAGATCGTATCACAACGGTAGACTTTGAGAGACTAGATAAAAACCAGAGATGTTAACAATTAGGTTTATAAAGACAGTAAAAGAATGAAGCCCAGACGTACAACAAAAGTGGAGGGAAGGGGCCGGGGAGACGGCTCAGCTGTGAAAGGAACTTGCTTGCAAAGCCTGCCGGCTCAGGCTCGATTCCCTGGCTCCCATATAAAGTCAGACACAAAGCGGTGTGTGCATCTGCGATCCTCTGGGAGGCAGAAAGCTCTCAGCCTGACGTGTGTCAGCAGTCTGGCAGTCCATTTGCAGCGAAAGGGGCCTTGTGTGGGGACCAGACATCTTCACGTAGTCTTCTGACCCTGCTGTGCTCTGTGGCAGTGCACCCCTCCACACACACACCGAAATAAATAGAAAAGTTTTACTACTAATCAAAAAAGACAGAAATCTGTTTAACTGCTAAAAGTGACAGGGAAGGTGAAAATCTTCCCTACCTCTGTTCTGGATCAGTAAACAAAAGAGAAAGGGGGCCGGAGAGACGGCTTAGCGGTTAAGGTGCTCGCCTGCAAAGACCAACAACCAGGGTTCAAGGCCCCAGGAGCCACGTAAGCACACATATCGGGAGTTTATGTGCAGCCATCGGAGGGACTGGCTTGTTCTCCTCTCTCTCTCTCTCTCTCTCTCTCTCTCTGCTTGTAAATATTTTTAAAGGAGGGAAAAATGAAAATTCCCAGAAGCTATAACAACAACACAAAACGAACATCTGAAACGGCAGGCCAACAAGCTGTCGGCAGCACATGCCTGGAAGGGACGCCCCCTTCCAGAGAGGAACTTTAAGGAGAGTCCAAGCTCCACACCCTCCACTCACTAAGGGGAAACAGCAGAGCCATGGCAATGCCCAGGGAGCTGACCTAATCAGCTCCAGCAGCCTGAGCCCTGGCAAGAGAGCTGTTCCCGGCTCAAAGCGGACCCGGCCATCAGCTGGAGCTGCTTCTGCAGTTAATGTCCCTCTCTGAGCGAGGTGGCAGAGATTGTGCCAGGTGCTCAGAGCACCACCCCAAGGACAGGGGAGGATGGTCCCTCAACCTTACCACAGCCAGTTAGAACACTACAGAACTGAAAGAACAAAAATGATTTTTTAAAAATCCAAACAATAACCTAATCACAGATGTGCAAATACCAATGGAAAAAAAACACAGAAGAAATATGAAAAATATCAAAACAACATGACTTCTCTGGAAATCACCAATCCCTTAGCAATAGATCCCAACAGATTAAAACCTTGAAACACCAGAGAGCAGATTCAAGAGAATGGTCAACAGAATCAAAGAAGGCACAAATAAATTTTTTAATAAATCCAAAGAAAATGCAAATAAATAACTGAATAAAATAATGAAGTTGATACAGAATATGAAAGAATAATTCATTAAAGTAATAGAACCACTGAAAAAAATCCAATTGAAATTATGGAAGTTAGTCTGGGAAATGGCTCAGCAGTTAAAGGTACTTGCTTGTAAAGCCCAACAACCTTGATTCGATTCCCAGTATCCATGTAAAGCCTGATGCACAAAGTGGCACACGCATCTGGAGTTTGTTTGAGGGGCTACAGACCCTAACATGCCCATTCTCTCTTGTTCTCTCTCTCTTTTTCTCTCTCCACTTCCAAATAGATTGACTAATTTTAAAAATAAAAGTCAGCACATGAATCATGGGCATAGAAGAACAAGAACAAGCTAAATTCATAGAAAATACATTTAGTTTCAAACTAGGGAAATTTATGGCCATGCAGATTTACGAAGCACTTAGAATGCCACACAGAGAAGACCAGAAAAGAACTTCTCTGTGCCATATTATATTAAGTAACAAGCATAAGAACCAAGAAAGAATATTGAAACCCAGAAGAGAAACACCAAGTCACATGGAAAGTCAAACTTACCAGAATAATACCAGAACTCTCAACGAAAACCAAGAAGGAATGAAATGACATACTTCAAGCTTTGAGAGTCAATTTCTGCCCCTTGGCTGCTCTATCCAACAGCCATCCTCACGACTCAAGGGAATGAAAACATTTCTCTACAAGCACAGCAATGGGATTTGATGAACACAAAAGATACTTGAAAAACCTGACAGAGGTAAATGCACTCGTGAATTCTCAGGAAAGAATAAGACCACACGAGAATAGTTGATAAGTAAATGAAAACAACAAAATGACAAGAATGAATTCATGCATCTGAGTGATGATTCATATTTTAGCCACTTAAAGTCTCTAGTCAAAAGACACAAATCAGCAATTTGCATGAAAACCACGACCCAACTATGGGATGTCTCCAAGAAGCACACGCCAGCGGCAGATATAAGCAGAGCCTTGGGTTGAAAGCAGTGAAAACTGGCAGCCCTAGAGGCCTCCTCTCTCGGGGCTTCCTGGCCGCCTGGCCGGGGGAATCTCCGTCCACTTACTTCCACCACGACCTACGATGATCCTAAGACCCAGTGCAGTGCAGAACCTTCTCAGCTGCCATTTCCTTTTGAGTTGATGATCTTGACTTTTGGCCATTTTTGGCACGGGGACAGAAAACTAAGAGGATCTACTCATGGGTCACTGACAAAGTTTTCCCAAGGGAAAGAAGCAGAGGTTTACAATTGTTATTTCATCTTCTGTTTCTTTACCTGTCAGGATTATTACAGGGAATCCAGTCTGCTTCAGGGTCCGGGATCTCTTCCAAGTATGGATAGATTGTTTCCCTGCTGAAATTCATACCATAAATACCATCTTCTGGAGTCACGATTATATGTGCACCCTGTTAGAAAGACAGCCGAGTAAACGTCTCTCAAATGAGCAGAGAGGTTTCAAGAGCGGTAGAGAAATTAAGTAGTCACAGCCATTTGGGCCTTTAATCTTACCTCTTTGTTTTCTATATTCGTATAGTTTATGTTCCAAAGCACTTTAAAAAATATTTTATTTATTCATTTTCAAGCAGAGAGAGAGAGAGAGAGAGAGAGAGAGAGAGAGAGAGCGCACCAGGGCCACCACCTTGTGGGTCTGGCTTATGTGGGTCCTGGGGAACTGAACCCGGGGCCTTAGGCACTGGAGGCAAGTGCCTTAACTGCTGAGCCAACTCTCCCACCTTCCAAAGCACTTTTTTGATACAGGTTCTCCTGTTGCCCGGCCTGGCCTCAAGCTCACAATGTAGTTGAGGATGACCTTGAACTCGTGACCCTCCAAATTTACCCAAAGACTTTAAATTTCTAATCCTGCCACCATCCCACCATCATTTCTCGATGAATTTTTCTTTTTCCTAAAAACTAACAGCTTCAAGGCCATTTTTAGCAAATGATTGCAATGGTAGAACTATAACCTACCTTTTCCCCAAAGTCAACTCCTACCTGAACTTTGACCAATTGTTATGCCTGGCTGTGTCAGCCCTCATTCGTAATTCAAATCCCGTTTACTTCTTCTTCCTTCGGCTCCAAGATTTTCTTATGCACAGTCCTACAGACATGGTAAATGCACCTCAAAAGGAGGGGAATCACCCAGGGATCTCTCTCTCTCTCTCTCTCTCTCTCTCTCTTTCTCTCTCTCTCAGCTAACCTGGGCACCTTTAGACTGAGTCACTTTGAAGGTTGCTCTTCCCTCAAGGAAACAGTTGGACTAAGTAAAATAGAAAAAGAGATTTCCTGATAACCTTTTAAACTTTAAGCTATGTATGAACGCATATTGATATATACATATATGTAATACATGTCTGTACATATATGATAGTTAGATGTAACATATATTAATAGATGCTTATTAAAAATATTTTTGTTTATTTATTTGCACGGAGAAAGAGAGAGGAGAGAGAGAAAGAAGGGGGCTGCCAGGGCCTCTTGCCATTACAAATTCCAGATGCATACACCACTTTGTGCATCTGGCTTTCCATGGGAATAGGGAATCAAACCTGGTGTGATAGTTTGAATGCATGGTCGCCATAGGCCCAAGTGTTTTATTAAAGTTGAGTTTGCAGCTTCAGCCCCTGCAGACACACTCCTGCTGGGGGGCGGGGCAGACCTGAATTCCAGTGAAAAGGTACAAGGCAGTCTGAGCTCAGGCAGGGTCTCTGCTGCTTGCTGTCCATTTTTATTGCTTTTGGTGTTTTCTGGCTGGTGATGGTTTCTCTCTGCTTGGATGTAGGGAAGCAGCTTCTTCAGCCACTCCAGGAACTTCCCCTGGATCTGCAGGCTTAAAATAAATCCCTTCTTCCCCTAAACTGCCGGATTTGGACGTTCATCAAGCAGTGTGGAAGCTGACGATAATACCAGGCCACTAAGCTTTGCAAGCAAATGCCTTTAACCTGAGCTGTCTCTCCAGCTCAATAGATGTTTTTATTTATTATTCTTATCACAGTTTACACATCCTGGGCCTTTAACTGATCTATGAATCTCTTATTTAAAACTTATTCATGTCAACCACAAATTATACCACATGCTTTCCTTTAAACCTAACCTTTCATTTAGTCCGCACTGTTCATTAGCAGACGGAATGTTTCCTAAAAACAGAATGAAACGTGATGACTAGAATACTTCTTGGTAAATAATGTTCAACTTCTATATGTTAGTTTCACATTGGAAACTTACCTGAAAACCTGCAAACACCTAAGGACACAAAGCTACACTAATGGAGCCCCTGTTTTATTTATACCTGATCCTCCATCTGCACAGAAAAGAGGAACCAATGTGGTAAAACCGCAGCCAGCTGCTCAAAGGGCTGCTTCCTCAATGAGGAGCAGTGCGTTCCTTTCTTAATTTTGTTCCCTAATTTTCTCTTAGGGAGGTGCAATAGTGTCCTTGCTATATTGATTTTATGATGGGAAAAGGATTGTAGGAGGCGGGCGCACTCACCTGGCAGGGACTGGCGCTCACCTGGCAGGGCCTGACACTCACTGGCAGAGCCTGGGGCCTGGCGCTCACCTGACAGGCCCTGGCGCTTACCTGAAAGGATCTGGCGCTCACCTGGCAGGGCCTGGCGCTCATCTGGCAGGGCCTGGAGCTCACCTGGCAGGGACTGGAGCTCACCTGGCAGGGACTGGAGCTCACCTGACAGGGCCTGGAGCTTACCTGGCAGGGCCTGGTGCGGGGTGGCGCCACCAGATGGGACGTGGACAAGAAGCCCAAGAAAGCCAAGTGGAACAGCACTTCTAGGAGGAGTAGTGGACAAGCCCCCCCCCCCAGTTAGTCCTGAAGGTGGCAGGGAACAGAGTCCCCAGCTCCGTGGGCAGCTGCAGTCTCTTGGAAGACAGAAGCCATCACAAGCAGGAGGACAGAAAGTGGGAAAAGAAGAAGAAAAGCAGGAAGGTTCAGGGAGAATAAAAAGAAGCCAGACGGGCACCGACCGTGGGCACAATGAGGCAGGAAAAGACCTCTGGTGTCATCACGTCCCTCAAGGTCCCCCCTGAGAAACCACTCGCCAGCTCTTCAACAAACAAGAAGAAATGGAGCGACGGTCCTTCAAGCAGCTTTGGATCAGCTGATGAGCAGGTGCTTTCCCTCCATTCCTGTGACTGTCTGCAGCTCCCGGCTGCTCCCCACTCACTGGACTCCCAGGGGCTTTGAGCACCCTGAAGCAGAAGATCCAGAATGATAACTCCCCGTCCATAGAAGAACTGAAGGCTAGCTTCAAGCTGATGTGTACTAATGCCATGATTTACAAGCCAGAGACCATTTATTACAAAACTGCAAAGCTGTTCCACTCAGAGGTGAAAATTCTTAGCCAGGAAAGAATGCAAAGCCCGAAGCAGAGTCTAGACTCCATGGCAGACTTGCAGAAAGACAGAGCAGATGCCTCTCCCAGTGGGGAAGGCAGAGATGCTGGAAGGCAAGCCTTCAGAAGCCCCACGAGGACAAGCAGCAGCCCCGCGGTGCGCTGGAAGATGAGGGGGGAAGCCAGGCACCGGAGCTCCCCATCCGTCTGTCCAGGAGTCGGGGACGTTGACGTGGCGGCTGGCAAACAGCGTGAATTTTAAAGCAGAAAAGCAGAAGGCGCAGCAACACTGTAGGAGAGCCAGGCTACCGCCATGATGGCTGGAGTGAATACCACACCAGGGTTCCCAGAGGAGAAAAGGAACAAAGTAACCCCAGGGATACACCTGCGTTACGGACCCTACGTGCCCCACATTGTGACTCCACGTGTGCAAATATCAGCAAAGATGATTCTGATCTAATTATCCAACTACGGGGAAGACTCGGACCTTCTGAGCAGTTGCTGCATCCATGCGGTTTTGGACACATGCCAAGACGATCCGTGTGTTGTGGCACATAGCTTACTGGGTGTTTTAACAAAAGGAAGGCATTCCTGGACCCTACCTACAGGAGCTGGGAATGTCATCACCTGCCAGACCAGATCCCTTGGCACAGCAAAAGAAAGAGGATTCTGGAAGGAGAGCCGGCAGGGCGTTGGGAGTCCAGCAGCCAAGAAGGCTCGGAGCACTGACAGCAGGAACAAGTGTTGGTTCAGAGAAGATTGCTCAGGGAGCCGCAGGAAGCACAGGCCCCCTCCCGGGTCCCTCTCACAGAGACACGCACCTGCGTGGACAAGTGACCAGCGACCTTCAAGAACTTGCAGCAAGTGACTGCCGGCAATATTCTGAGGATGGGTGGAACCCGAAAAGCAGTGGGGGTTCCATTCCTCCCCCGTCGTGGGAAACAGCTAAGAAGTTCCGATGCTGAGTGCAGACCTGGTGGCAGCTGAAGCCAAGCTGGTATTTGAGTACATATTATGGACATATTTTCCATTGTGAACTTGAAAATGCTTTTCTGAATATATTAGCTAATTGTAAATTGTGGGGGTTTTTTTCTTTTTTTTTGGTTTTTCGAGGTAGCATCTCGCTCTAGCCCAGGCTGACCTGGAATTCACTCTGTAGTCTCAGGGTGGCCTTGAACTCTCGGCAATCCTCCTACCTCTGCCTCCCAAGGGCTGGGATTAAAGGCGTACGCCACCACTCCCGGCTTGTAAATTGTGTTTTTAATTAATAAAACTTTGAACGGTTGCTATTAGGTAATAAAGCTGAACCTGGAGCTCTGGGGAAAAAAAGAAAAAGCGACCAGGATTGTGATCGGACAGGAGCACCTGTCCATCCTCACACAATGTCACTCACCCACAGTGTAACCGACCTGACAGCCATCCTTCTCAGAGGCGAGGCCCTACCTGCTTCGCTGCCGATGTGATGGCTCCTTCCAAGACATCCAGATTCCGATTCATTAACGCCAAAGCCTCTTTGGAAGACACCGGCGACAGGGTGGCAGCAGGCAGGATCACCGCGTGCTCATAGACAGCCGCGACAAACGTGTCCAGAGCGCCGGCTCGGGGGGCGCAGAGCAGCGCCAGGAGGGCCGAGGCCAGCAGCCACCGGGCGGCCAGCATGCTGAAGTCCACGGCGGCCCTGGGTCTCGCTGTTTGTGGAAGCAAGCACGGGTCACGGGCTTCCCAGAAGCTCCTATCTGAAAGCAGACTTGCAAGGCTGATTTTAAGAAAAGTGGGCGCCTTCCCTGGCTTGAGGAGAACAAGAGAGCCCGTGCTGGGGCCGCCAGGGCCGAGGGCGCAGTCAGCCTCCTCTCCTGGCTCCTCCTGGACACCAGGAGGTAGTGACAGAGCCTCTTCAGGGGACTGGCTGCTTGCTCCCTTACAGCTGCAATGGAAGTGTCCAGAGAGCTGGCTTTCAAAAGACAGAAGGCGAAAAATGCTACACAGACAATGTGAGTAGTTGTTACACAACAGTTTATAAATGGAGTCTCTGAGGTAAAAGTTCAAACTAGGATGAGTTAGCAGAGGTAAAAGAATTACTTAGCAAACCTGCCAGGCTGACAAGTATTTAACAAGGCTGACCGAGGAGGCTGGGGAATGGGGGCAGGGGGAGGGAAGAGGTGGTTCCAACTCATGATTTGTTCATACTAAGTTTCTACTTAATAAATAATAATTTTTAAAAAAATTTAAAGTGTTTAATAAGAATCTCTCATGGAATTTTTTCTGTCCGACTTATGAAAAGGTTTGTGGTCATTTCCTAATCACAAGAAAATAAAAAGCTGACCACAGAAAGTCAAACATTTTTCTTAAATTCTAGAAGAATCAGGTCACAGGACAAGCTGCAGCCCTGAATCTGATGGGTGGTGGAAGTG
Source organism: Zapus hudsonius (assembly GCA_004024765.1). NCBI lineage: Eukaryota > Metazoa > Chordata > Mammalia > Rodentia > Dipodidae > Zapus > Zapus hudsonius. The sequence continues at coordinate 46,267 of PVHP010010352.1, forward strand.
GGGTGGGTGTCAGCATGAGCCAGGGTGAGGGGATCACTCCCCCTTCGCTTTTACCTCAAGCTCCTTCCAGGTTCTCAGGGCTGTGAACCAGCTTCCCGCAAGGCTGAAGAGACTGATAAAACTCCTGAGATCCGAGGAGATGGACTGGGGCCATCTTTAGGCCCCGGATAACCATTTATTGCCCACCTCTGTGTCTGATCTAACATCCACGTGACTATCAGGCATGACCATTTTGGAATGCACTGACTGACCCCAGCTTCCACCCACCCAAGGGCTGAGAATGCCATCAGATAGGCTTTTCCTGATGGTCAGCAGTGTGTTTGCAAAGCGCCTTGATTTATGACTTTCGTCTGTTCTGTAACTGCATGGAACTGTGAACACTTTGGAACGTGGAATTGGGGTAACCTACATCTGTGTTCTTGGGCCACGGTCACTCAAATTTGTCCCCTTTGAGGTGAGAGAGAGCTGCGTCTTTTGCGTCGACAGGGTAAGTGGACAAAAGTCAGATTACAAGTCCCCACTGCTTCCTGCGGTGGGGTGAGGAGAGGAGGAAAGATACGTTGGGGTCCTCGTCTCCAACCGAGGAAAGAAGCGCAGGGACCTGCAGAGAGGGAAGCCCAGAAGGTGTTCCCTAGCCATGCCTGGGACATAGTACTTTATCTCACTGAAAGAGAATCACGCCTCCCATCTCCTTGGCATAGTTGTTTGGCTTCCCAGCTTTCCTGGGGATTAGCCTTTAAGGGAGGAGACAACAGAATGTTTCTGTAATCTTGAGGATGTCAGATCTCCACCCCAGGCCTGAGGTGGAATTTGTTCCTCTGACCAGAATAGTTTTATTTCTTGATTTCTCCACCTTCCTTCCTCCCTTTCAGATGACATTGTCAACCTTATGGAGGGACAATTGTGATGCTTCCTGGGTGGTTTGAATTAGGTGTCCTCCGTCAATTCATGTGTTTGTAACCCTGGGTCCCCAGTGGATGGCAGTTTGGGAATTGGAACCTCCTGAAGGAGGTGTGTTGTTTTTTTGGGGGGGGCGGTGGTTATGAATGTTCTAGCAGCTTCCCTTTGTCAGTGTTGGGCACACTCTCCTGCTGCCGTTGTCCACCTGATGTTGGCCAGGAGGGGATGTCCAGCCTCTCCTGACATCACGGAGTTCCTCCTCTAGTCTGTAAGCCAAAGTAAACCCTTTCCTCCCGCCAGATGCTTTTGGATTTTGTGCAGCAACGAGAAGGTAACTTTTCCCTTCTAGCTTCACAACAGGATGATAAATCATCAAATAAGCCCAGAACATCCCCCCCTTTTTTCCTTTTTTACCAAACATTTTCCCCCAAAGGGAAAGGATATTTCCAGAGCTTGATCTATCTAAAGGAAGGGAAAATTCCACTGGAGCCATCACACCTTGGACAGGGGGAAGGTGAAGAACCAGAGATGCCATCCTGGAATTAGAAATTGTTTTGCAACAAATCAAGCTGTGCTTGACTAGACTACTTTAGAATGGCCTGGAATTTCTCTGAATGTGCTTTACCCCTCCCAAGAATCGAATTTCCCCAATTAACAATCGAAGAATGTCAGAAAGCCTAACAGATAGGATAAACGCAGCTGCACAGATAAGGG